>SZWC01015125.1:0-14384 GCA_023375785.1 Penium margaritaceum
CTTTCTGACCAGTGTGTTTCTGACACTGTGTTTCTGACCACTGTGTTTCCAACCACTGTGTTTCTGACCAGTGTGTTTCTGACCACTGCGTTTCTGACCCCTGTGTTTCTGACCACTGTGTTTCTGAGCACTGTGTTTCTGACCACTGTGTTTCTGAAGACTGTGTTACTGACCACTGTGTCTCTTGCCAGTGTGTTTCAGACCACCGAGTTTCCAACCAGTGTATTTCTGACCAGTGTGTTTCTCACCAGTGTGTTTCTGACCACTGTGTTGCTTACCACTGTGTTCTTGACCACAGTGTTGCCGACCACTGTGTTTCTGTCCAGTGTGTTTCTGACCAGTGTGTTTCTGACCAGTGTGTTTCTGACGAATGTGTTTCTGACCAGTGTGTTTCTCACCAGTGTGTTTCTGACCACTGCGTTTCTGACCCCTGTGTTTCTGACCATCGAATTTCTGACCACCGTGTTTCTGACCTGTGTGTTTCGGACCATTGTGTTTCTGACCACTGTGTGTCTGACCATAGTGTTTCTGACCACTGTGTTTCTCACCAGTGTGTTTCTGACCACTGCGTTTCTGACCCCTGTGTTTCTGACCATCGAATTTCTGACCACCGTGTTTCTGACCTGTGTGTTTCGGACCATTGTGTTTCTGACCACTGTGTGTCTGACCATAGTGTTTCTGACCACTGTGTTTCTCACCAGTGTGTTTCTGACCACTGCGTTTCTGACCCCTGTGTTTCTGACCATCGAATTTCTGACCACCGTGTTTCTGACCTGTGTGTTTCGGACCATTGTGTTTCTGACCACTGTGTGTCTGACCATAGTGTTTCTGACCACTGTGTTTCTCACCAGTGTGTTTCTGACCACTGCGTTTCTGACCCCTGTGTTTCTGACCATCGAATTTCTGACCACCGTGTTTCTGACCTGTGTGTTTCGGACCATTGTGTTTCTGACCACTGTGTGTCTGACCATAGTGTTTCTGACCACTGTGTTTCTCACCAGTGTGTTTCTGACCACTGCGTTTCTGACCCCTGTGTTTCTGACCATCGAATTTCTGACCACCGTGTTTCTGACCTGTGTGTTTCGGACCATTGTGTTTCTGACCACTGTGTGTCTGACCATAGTGTTTCTGACCACTGTGTTTCTCACCAGTGTGTTTCTGACCACTGCGTTTCTGACCCCTGTGTTTCTGACCATCGAATTTCTGACCACCGTGTTTCTGACCTGTGTGTTTCGGACCATTGTGTTTCTGACCACTGTGTGTCTGACCATAGTGTTTCTGACCACTGTGTTTCTCACCAGTGTGTTTCTGACCACTGCGTTTCTGACCCCTGTGTTTCTGACCATCGAATTTCTGACCACCGTGTTTCTGACCTGTGTGTTTCGGACCATTGTGTTTCTGACCACTGTGTGTCTGACCATAGTGTTTCTGACCACTGTGTTTCTCACCAGTGTGTTTCTGACCACTGCGTTTCTGACCCCTGTGTTTCTGACCATCGAATTTCTGACCACCGTGTTTCTGACCTGTGTGTTTCGGACCATTGTGTTTCTGACCACTGTGTGTCTGACCATAGTGTTTCTGACCACTGTGTTTCTCACCAGTGTGTTTCTGACCACTGCGTTTCTGACCCCTGTGTTTCTGACCATCGAATTTCTGACCACCGTGTTTCTGACCTGTGTGTTTCGGACCATTGTGTTTCTGACCACTGTGTGTCTGACCATAGTGTTTCTGACCACTGTGTTTCTCACCAGTGTGTTTCTGACCACTGCGTTTCTGACCCCTGTGTTTCTGACCATCGAATTTCTGACCACCGTGTTTCTGACCTGTGTGTTTCGGACCATTGTGTTTCTGACCACTGTGTGTCTGACCATAGTGTTTCTGACCACTGTGTTTCTCACCAGTGTGTTTCTGACCACTGCGTTTCTGACCCCTGTGTTTCTGACCATCGAATTTCTGACCACCGTGTTTCTGACCTGTGTGTTTCGGACCATTGTGTTTCTGACCACTGTGTGTCTGACCATAGTGTTTCTGACCACTGTGTTTCTCACCAGTGTGTTTCTGACCACTGCGTTTCTGACCCCTGTGTTTCTGACCATCGAATTTCTGACCACCGTGTTTCTGACCTGTGTGTTTCGGACCATTGTGTTTCTGACCACTGTGTGTCTGACCATAGTGTTTCTGACCACTGTGTTTCTCACCAGTGTGTTTCTGACCACTGCGTTTCTGACCCCTGTGTTTCTGACCATCGAATTTCTGACCACCGTGTTTCTGACCTGTGTGTTTCGGACCATTGTGTTTCTGACCACTGTGTGTCTGACCATAGTGTTTCTGACCACTGTGTTTCTCACCAGTGTGTTTCTGACCACTGCGTTTCTGACCCCTGTGTTTCTGACCATCGAATTTCTGACCACCGTGTTTCTGACCTGTGTGTTTCGGACCATTGTGTTTCTGACCACTGTGTGTCTGACCATAGTGTTTCTGACCACTGTGTTTCTCACCAGTGTGTTTCTGACCACTGCGTTTCTGACCCCTGTGTTTCTGACCATCGAATTTCTGACCACCGTGTTTCTGACCTGTGTGTTTCGGACCATTGTGTTTCTGACCACTGTGTGTCTGACCATAGTGTTTCTGACCACTGTGTTTCTCACCAGTGTGTTTCTGACCACTGCGTTTCTGACCCCTGTGTTTCTGACCATCGAATTTCTGACCACCGTGTTTCTGACCTGTGTGTTTCGGACCATTGTGTTTCTGACCACTGTGTGTCTGACCATAGTGTTTCTGACCACTGTGTTTCTCACCAGTGTGTTTCTGACCACTGCGTTTCTGACCCCTGTGTTTCTGACCATCGAATTTCTGACCACCGTGTTTCTGACCTGTGTGTTTCGGACCATTGTGTTTCTGACCACTGTGTGTCTGACCATAGTGTTTCTGACCACTGTGTTTCTCACCAGTGTGTTTCTGACCACTGCGTTTCTGACCCCTGTGTTTCTGACCATCGAATTTCTGACCACCGTGTTTCTGACCTGTGTGTTTCGGACCATTGTGTTTCTGACCACTGTGTGTCTGACCATAGTGTTTCTGACCACTGTGTTTCTCACCAGTGTGTTTCTGACCACTGCGTTTCTGACCCCTGTGTTTCTGACCATCGAATTTCTGACCACCGTGTTTCTGACCTGTGTGTTTCGGACCATTGTGTTTCTGACCACTGTGTGTCTGACCATAGTGTTTCTGACCACTGTGTTTCTCACCAGTGTGTTTCTGACCACTGCGTTTCTGACCCCTGTGTTTCTGACCATCGAATTTCTGACCACCGTGTTTCTGACCTGTGTGTTTCGGACCATTGTGTTTCTGACCACTGTGTGTCTGACCATAGTGTTTCTGACCACTGTGTTTCTCACCAGTGTGTTTCTGACCACTGCGTTTCTGACCCCTGTGTTTCTGACCATCGAATTTCTGACCACCGTGTTTCTGACCTGTGTGTTTCGGACCATTGTGTTTCTGACCACTGTGTGTCTGACCATAGTGTTTCTGACCACTGTGTTTCTCACCAGTGTGTTTCTGACCACTGCGTTTCTGACCCCTGTGTTTCTGACCATCGAATTTCTGACCACCGTGTTTCTGACCTGTGTGTTTCGGACCATTGTGTTTCTGACCACTGTGTGTCTGACCATAGTGTTTCTGACCACTGTGTTTCTCACCAGTGTGTTTCTGACCACTGCGTTTCTGACCCCTGTGTTTCTGACCATCGAATTTCTGACCACCGTGTTTCTGACCTGTGTGTTTCGGACCATTGTGTTTCTGACCACTGTGTGTCTGACCATAGTGTTTCTGACCACTGTGTTTCTCACCAGTGTGTTTCTGACCACTGCGTTTCTGACCCCTGTGTTTCTGACCATCGAATTTCTGACCACCGTGTTTCTGACCTGTGTGTTTCGGACCATTGTGTTTCTGACCACTGTGTGTCTGACCATAGTGTTTCTGACCACTGTGTTTCTCACCAGTGTGTTTCTGACCACTGCGTTTCTGACCCCTGTGTTTCTGACCATCGAATTTCTGACCACCGTGTTTCTGACCTGTGTGTTTCGGACCATTGTGTTTCTGACCACTGTGTGTCTGACCATAGTGTTTCTGACCACTGTGTTTCTCACCAGTGTGTTTCTGACCACTGCGTTTCTGACCCCTGTGTTTCTGACCATCGAATTTCTGACCACCGTGTTTCTGACCTGTGTGTTTCGGACCATTGTGTTTCTGACCACTGTGTGTCTGACCATAGTGTTTCTGACCACTGTGTTTCTCACCAGTGTGTTTCTGACCACTGCGTTTCTGACCCCTGTGTTTCTGACCATCGAATTTCTGACCACCGTGTTTCTGACCTGTGTGTTTCGGACCATTGTGTTTCTGACCACTGTGTGTCTGACCATAGTGTTTCTGACCACTGTGTTTCTCACCAGTGTGTTTCTGACCACTGCGTTTCTGACCCCTGTGTTTCTGACCATCGAATTTCTGACCACCGTGTTTCTGACCTGTGTGTTTCGGACCATTGTGTTTCTGACCACTGTGTGTCTGACCATAGTGTTTCTGACCACTGTGTTTCTCACCAGTGTGTTTCTGACCACTGCGTTTCTGACCCCTGTGTTTCTGACCATCGAATTTCTGACCACCGTGTTTCTGACCTGTGTGTTTCGGACCATTGTGTTTCTGACCACTGTGTGTCTGACCATAGTGTTTCTGACCACTGTGTTTCTCACCAGTGTGTTTCTGACCACTGCGTTTCTGACCCCTGTGTTTCTGACCATCGAATTTCTGACCACCGTGTTTCTGACCTGTGTGTTTCGGACCATTGTGTTTCTGACCACTGTGTGTCTGACCATAGTGTTTCTGACCACTGTGTTTCTCACCAGTGTGTTTCTGACCACTGCGTTTCTGACCCCTGTGTTTCTGACCATCGAATTTCTGACCACCGTGTTTCTGACCTGTGTGTTTCGGACCATTGTGTTTCTGACCACTGTGTGTCTGACCATAGTGTTTCTGACCACTGTGTTTCTCACCAGTGTGTTTCTGACCACTGCGTTTCTGACCCCTGTGTTTCTGACCATCGAATTTCTGACCACCGTGTTTCTGACCTGTGTGTTTCGGACCATTGTGTTTCTGACCACTGTGTGTCTGACCATAGTGTTTCTGACCACTGTGTTTCTCACCAGTGTGTTTCTGACCACTGCGTTTCTGACCCCTGTGTTTCTGACCATCGAATTTCTGACCACCGTGTTTCTGACCTGTGTGTTTCGGACCATTGTGTTTCTGACCACTGTGTGTCTGACCATAGTGTTTCTGACCACTGTGTTTGTGACCACTGTGCTTCTGTCCAATATGTTTCTGACCACTGTATTTCTGACCACTGTGTTTCTGACCACTGTGTTTCTGACCAGTGTGTTTCTGAGCACCGTGTTTCTGACCACTGTGTTTCTGACCAGTGTGTTTCTGACCACTGTGTTTCTGATCAGTGTGTTTCTGACCACCGTGTTTCTGACCAGTGTGTTTCTGACCACCGAGTTTCTGACCACTGTGTTTCTGACCAGTGTATTTCAGACCATTGTGTTTCTGACCACTGTGTTTCTGACCACTGTGTTTCTGACCACTGTGTTTCTGACCACTGTGTTTCTGACCACTGTATTTCTGACGACTGTGTTTCTGAGCACTGTGCATATGACCAATGTGTTTCTGACTACTGTGTTTCTGACCACTGTGTTTCTGACCACTGTATTTCTGACGACTGTGTTTCTGAGCACTGTGCATATGACCAATGTGTTTCCGACTACTGTGTTTCTTACCACAGAATTTCTGACCACTGTGATTATAACCGCTGTGTTTCTGACCAGTGTGTTTTTGACCAGTGTGTTTCTGACCACTGTGTTTTTGACCAGTGTGTTTCTGACCACAATGTTTCCTACCAGTGTGTTTCTGACCAGTGACTTTCTGACCACTGTGTTTCTGACCAGTGTGTTTTTGACCAGTGTGTTTCTGACCACTGTGTTTTTGACCAGTGTGTTTCTGACCACAATGTTTCCTACCAGTGTGTTTCTGACCAGTGACTTTCTGACCACTGTATTTCTGACCACTGTTTTTATGACCCCTGTGTTTCTGACCAGTGTGTTTCTGACCAGTGTGTTTCTAACCAGTGCGTTTCTGACCACTGGGGTTCTGACCAGTGTGTTTTTTAACACTGTGTTTATGACCACCGTGTATCTGACCACAGTGTTTCTGACCAATGTGTTTCTGACTAGTGTGTCTCTGACCAGTGTGTTTCTGACCAGTGTGTTTCTGACCAGTGTGTTTTTTAACACTGTGTTTATGACCACCGTGTATCTGACCACAGTGTTTCTGACCAATGTGTTTCTGACTAGTGTGTCTCTGACCAGTGTGTTTCTGACCAGTGTGTTTCTGACCACCATGTTCCTGACCACCGTGTTTCTGACCACTGTGTTTCTGACCATTGTGTTTCTGACCAGTGTGTTTCTGACCTCTTTGTTTCTGACCACTGTGTTTCTGACCATTGTGTTTCTGACCACTGTGTTTCTGACCACTGTGTTCCTGACTCCTGTGTTTTTGACCACTGTGTTTCTGACCAGTGTGTTTCAGAACAGTGTGTTTCTCACCACTGAGTTTCTTACCACTGTGTTTCTTACCATTGTGTTTCTGACCAGTGTGTTTCTGACCAGTGTGTTTTTGACCAGTGTGTCTCTGACAACTGTGTTTCTGACCACTGTGTTTTTGACCAGTGTGTTTCTGACCACTGTGTTTCTGACCACTGTTTAACCAGTGTGTTTATGAATGGTATGTTTATGACCAGTATGTTTCTGACACAGTGTTTCTGACCATAGTGTTTCTGACCAGTGTGTTTCTGACCACTGCGTTGCTGACCTCTGTGTTTCTGACCACTGTGTTTCTGACCATTGTGTTTCTGACCACTGTGTTTCTGACCATTGTGTTTCTGACCACTGTGTTTCTGACCACTGTGTTTCTGACCAATGTGTTTCTGACCACTGTGTTTCTGACCACTGTGTTTCTGACCACTGTGTTTCTGACCTCTGTGTTTCTGACCACTGTGTTTCTGACCATTGTATTTCTGACCACTGTGTTTCTGACCACTGTGTTTCTGACCTCTGTGTTTCTGACCACTGTGTTTCTGACCATTGTATTTCTGACCACTGTGTTTCTGACCACTGTGTTTCTGACCTCTGTGTTTCTGACCACTGTGTTTCTGACCATTGTATTTCTGACCACTGTGTTTCTGACCACTGTGTTTCTGACCTCTGTGTTTCTGACCACTGTGTTTCTGACCATTGTATTTCTGACCACTGTGTTTCTGACCACTGTGTTTCTGACCTCTGTGTTTCTGACCACTGTGTTTCTGACCATTGTATTTCTGACCACTGTGTTTCTGACCACTGTGTTTCTGACCTCTGTGTTTCTGACCACTGTGTTTCTGACCATTGTATTTCTGACCACTGTGTTTCTGACCACTGTGTTTCTGACCTCTGTGTTTCTGACCACTGTGTTTCTGACCATTGTATTTCTGACCACTGTGTTTCTGACCACTGTGTTTCTGACCTCTGTGTTTCTGACCACTGTGTTTCTGACCATTGTATTTCTGACCACTGTGTTTCTGACCACTGTGTTTCTGACCTCTGTGTTTCTGACCACTGTGTTTCTGACCATTGTATTTCTGACCACTGTGTTTCTGACCACTGTGTTTCTGACCTCTGTGTTTCTGACCACTGTGTTTCTGACCATTGTATTTCTGACCACTGTGTTTCTGACCACTGTGTTTCTGACCTCTGTGTTTCTGACCACTGTGTTTCTGACCATTGTATTTCTGACCACTGTGTTTCTGACCACTGTGTTTCTGACCTCTGTGTTTCTGACCACTGTGTTTCTGACCATTGTATTTCTGACCACTGTGTTTCTGACCACTGTGTTTCTGACCTCTGTGTTTCTGACCACTGTGTTTCTGACCATTGTATTTCTGACCACTGTGTTTCTGACCACTGTGTTTCTGACCTCTGTGTTTCTGACCACTGTGTTTCTGACCATTGTATTTCTGACCACTGTGTTTCTGACCACTGTGTTTCTGACCTCTGTGTTTCTGACCACTGTGTTTCTGACCATTGTATTTCTGACCACTGTGTTTCTGACCACTGTGTTTCTGACCTCTGTGTTTCTGACCACTGTGTTTCTGACCATTGTATTTCTGACCACTGTGTTTCTGACCACTGTGTTTCTGACCTCTGTGTTTCTGACCACTGTGTTTCTGACCATTGTATTTCTGACCACTGTGTTTCTGACCACTGTGTTTCTGACCTCTGTGTTTCTGACCACTGTGTTTCTGACCATTGTATTTCTGACCACTGTGTTTCTGACCACTGTGTTTCTGACCTCTGTGTTTCTGACCACTGTGTTTCTGACCATTGTATTTCTGACCACTGTGTTTCTGACCACTGTGTTTCTGACCAGGGTGTTTCTGACCAATGTGTTTTTGACCACTGTGTTTCTGACTAGTGTGTTTCTGACCAGTGTGTTTCTGACCACTGTGTTTCCGACCACTATGTTTCTGACCATTGTGTTTTTGACGGTGTGTTTCTGACCACTGTATTTCTGACCAGTGTGTTTTTGACCAATGTGTCTCTGACTACTGTGTTTCTGACCACTGTGTTTCTGACCAGTATGTTTCTGACCATTGTTTTTCCGACCACTGTGTTTATGACCACGGTGTTTCTGACCACTGTGTTCTGACCACTGTGTTTCAGACCAATGTGTGTCTGACCAGTGTGTTTCTGACCAGTGTGTTTCTCACCACTGTGTTTCTGACCAAAGTGTTTCTGACCACTGTGTTTCTGACCGCTGTGTTTTCGACCAGTGTGTTTCTGACCAGTGTGCTTCTGACCAGTGCTTTTCTGACCAGTGTGTTTCAGACCACTGTGTTTCTGACCAGTGTGCTTCTGACCAGTGCTTTTCTGACCAGTGTGTTTCAGACCACTGTGTTTCTGACCAGTGTGCTTCTGACCAGTGCTTTTCTGACCAGTGTGTTTCAGACCACTGTGTTTCTGACCAGTGTGCTTCTGACCAGTGCTTTTCTGACCAGTGTGTTTCAGACCACTGTGTTTCTGACCAGTGTGCTTCTGACCAGTGCTTTTCTGACCAGTGTGTTTCAGACCACTGTGTTTCTGACCAGTGTGCTTCTGACCAGTGCTTTTCTGACCAGTGTGTTTCAGACCACTGTGTTTCTGACCAGTGTGCTTCTGACCAGTGCTTTTCTGACCAGTGTGTTTCAGACCACTGTGTTTCTGACCAGTGTGCTTCTGACCAGTGCTTTTCTGACCAGTGTGTTTCAGACCACTGTGTTTCTGACCAGTGTGCTTCTGACCAGTGCTTTTCTGACCAGTGTGTTTCAGACCACTGTGTTTCTGACCAGTGTGCTTCTGACCAGTGCTTTTCTGACCAGTGTGTTTCAGACCACTGTGTTTCTGACCAGTGTGCTTCTGACCAGTGCTTTTCTGACCAGTGTGTTTCAGACCACTGTGTTTCTGACCAGTGTGCTTCTGACCAGTGCTTTTCTGACCAGTGTGTTTCAGACCACTGTGTTTCTGACCAGTGTGCTTCTGACCAGTGCTTTTCTGACCAGTGTGTTTCAGACCACTGTGTTTCTGACCAGTGTGCTTCTGACCAGTGCTTTTCTGACCAGTGTGTTTCAGACCACTGTGTTTCTGACCAGTGTGCTTCTGACCAGTGCTTTTCTGACCAGTGTGTTTCAGACCACTGTGTTTCTGACCAGTGTGCTTCTGACCAGTGCTTTTCTGACCAGTGTGTTTCAGACCACTGTGTTTCTGACCAGTGTGCTTCTGACCAGTGCTTTTCTGACCAGTGTGTTTCAGACCACTGTGTTTCTGACCAGTGTGCTTCTGACCAGTGCTTTTCTGACCAGTGTGTTTCAGACCACTGTGTTTCTGACCAGTGTGCTTCTGACCAGTGCTTTTCTGACCAGTGTGTTTCAGACCACTGTGTTTCTGACCAGTGTGCTTCTGACCAGTGCTTTTCTGACCAGTGTGTTTCAGACCACTGTGTTTCTGACCAGTGTGCTTCTGACCAGTGCTTTTCTGACCAGTGTGTTTCAGACCACTGTGTTTCTGACCAGTGTGCTTCTGACCAGTGCTTTTCTGACCAGTGTGTTTCAGACCACTGTGTTTCTGACCAGTGTGCTTCTGACCAGTGCTTTTCTGACCAGTGTGTTTCAGACCACTGTGTTTCTGACCAGTGTGCTTCTGACCAGTGCTTTTCTGACCAGTGTGTTTCAGACCACTGTGTTTCTGACCAGTGTGCTTCTGACCAGTGCTTTTCTGACCAGTGTGTTTCAGACCACTGTGTTTCTGACCAGTGTGCTTCTGACCAGTGCTTTTCTGACCAGTGTGTTTCAGACCACTGTGTTTCTGACCAGTGTGCTTCTGACCAGTGCTTTTCTGACCAGTGTGTTTCAGACCACTGTGTTTCTGACCAGTGTGCTTCTGACCAGTGCTTTTCTGACCAGTGTGTTTCAGACCACTGTGTTTCTGACCAGTGTGCTTCTGACCAGTGCTTTTCTGACCAGTGTGTTTCAGACCACTGTGTTTCTGACCAGTGTGCTTCTGACCAGTGTGTTTCTGACCACTGTGTTTCTGACCATTATGTTTCTGACCAGTGTGTTTCTGCCCACTGTGTTTCTGACCATTGTGCCTCTGACCAGTGTCTTTCTGACGACTGTGTTTCTGACCACTGTGTTTTTGACCAATGTGTTTCTGAACAGTGTGTTTCTGACCAAATTGTTTCTGACCACAGTGTTTCTGACCACTTTGTTTCTGACCAGTGTGCCTCTGACCAGTGCTTTTCTGACCAGTGTGTTTCAGACCACTGTGTTTCTGACCAGTTTGCTTCTGACCATTGTGCTTATGACCACTGTGTCTCTGACCGGTGTGTTTCTGACCAGTGTGTTTCAGACCACTGTGTTTCTGACCAGTTTGCTTCTGACCATTGTGCTTATGACCACTGTGTCTCTGACCGGTGTGTTTCTGACCAATGGGTTTCTGACCACTGTGTTTCTGACCACTGTGTTTCTGACGATTGTGTTTATGACCCCTGTGTTTCTTACCAGTGTGTTTTTGACCACTGTGTTTCTGACCAGTGTGTTTCTGACCACTGGAGTTTCGACCCGTGTGTTTCTGACCACTGTGATTCTGACCAGTGCGTTTCTGAACACTGTGTTCCTGACGAGTGTGTTTCTGACCACTGTTTTTCTGACCACTGTGTTTCTGACCACTGTGTTTCTGACCAGTGTGTTACCGACCACTGTGTTTCTGACCATTGTGTTTCTGAACACTGTGCTTCTGACCACTCTGTTTCTGGCCAGTGTGACACTGACCAGTGTGTTTCTGACCACGGTGTTTCTGACGAGTGTGTTTCTGACCAGTGTGTTTCTGACCAGTGTGTTTCTTACCAGTGTTTTTCTGAACACTGTGTTTCTGACCACTGTGTTTCTGACCAATGTGTTTCTGACCAGTGTGTTTCTAACCAGTGTGTTTCTTAACAGTGTGTTTCTGACCAGTGTGCCTCTGACCAGTGTGTTTCTGACAACTGTGTTTCTGACCACTGTGTTTCTGACCATTGTGTTTCTGACCACTGTGTTTCTGACCAGTGTGTTTCTGACCAGTGTGTTTCTGACCACTGTGTTTCTAACCACTGTGTTTCTGACCAGGGTGTTTCTGACCAGTGTGTTTCTGACCAGTGTGGTTGTGACCACTGTGTTTCTGACTAGTGTGTTGCTGACCAGCGTGTTTCTGACCACTGTGTTTCCGACCACTGTGTTTCTGACCATTGTGTTTCTTACCAATGTGTTTCTGACCACTGTGTTTCTGACCATTGTGTTTTTGACCAATGTGTTTCTGACTACTGTGTTTCTGACCACTGTGTTTCTGACCAGTATGTTTCTGACCATTGTTTTTCTGACCACTGTGTTTCTGACCACGGTGTTTCTGAACACTGTGTTCTGACCACGGTGTTTCTGACCAGTGTGTTTCTGACCAGTGTGTTTTTCACCACTGTGTTTCTGACCACTGTGTGTTCTGACCACTGTGTTTTTGATAAGTGTGTTTCTTACCAGTGTGTGTGTGACCAGTGTGTTTATGAACACTGTGTTTCTGATCACTGTGTTTCTGACCACTGTATTTCTGACCAGTGTGTTTCTGACCACTGTGTTTTTGATAAGTGTGTTTCTTACCAGTGTGTGTGTGACCAGTGTGTTTATGAACACTGTGTTTCTGATCACTGTGTTTCTGACCACTGTATTTCTGACCAGTGTGTTTCTGACCACTGTGTTTCTGACCACTATGTTTCTGACAACTGTCTTTCTGACCATTGTGTTTCTGACCACTGTCTTTCTAAGCACTGTGTTTTTGACCACTGTTTCCGACCAGTGTGTTTCTGACCAGTGTGTTTCTGACCAGTGTATTTCTGACCACTTTTTTTCGGACCACTTTGTTTCTGACCAGTGTGTTTCTGACCAGTGTGTTTCTGACTACTGTGTTTCCGACCAGTGTGTTTCTGACAAGTGTGTTTCCGACCAATTTGTTTCTGACAACTGTGTTTCTAACCAGTGTGTTTCTCACCACTGTGTTTCTGACCAGTGTGTTCCTGACCACTGGGTTTCTGACCAGTGTGTTTTTGACCACTGTGTCTCTGAGAAGTGTGTTTCGACCAGTTTGTTTCTGACTACTGTGTTTCTGACCACAGTGTTTCTGACCACTGTGTATCTGACCACTGTGTTTCTGACCACCGTGTTTTTAACCACTGTGTTTCTGACCACTGTGTTTCTCACCAGTGTGTTTCTGACCACTGTGTATCTGACCACTGTGTTTCTGACCACCGTGTTTTTAACCACTGTGTTTCTGACCACTGTGTTTCTCACCAGTGTGTTTGTGACCAGTGTGTTTCTTACAACTGTGTTTCTGACCATTGTATTTCTGACCAGTGTCTTTCTGACCACTGTGTTTCTGACCAGTGTGTTTCTGACCACTGTTTTCCTGACCACTGTGTTTCTGATCACTGTGTTTGTGATAACTGTGTTTCTGACCAGTGTGCTTCCAACCGCTGTGTTTCTGACCACTGTGTTTCTGACCACTGTGTTTTTGACCACTCTGTTTTTGACCGCTGTGTTTCTGACCGGTGTGTTTCTGACCATTGTGTTTCTGACCAGTGTCTTTCTGACCACTGTCTTCCTCACCACTCTGTTTTTGTCCACTGTTTTTCTGACCAGTTTGTTTCTGACCACTGTGTTTCTGAAACCTGTGTGTCTGACCAGTGTGTTTCTGACCAGTGTGTTTCTGACCACTGTGTTTCTGACCATTTTGTTTCTGAACATTTTATTTCAGACCACTGTGTTTCTGACCAGTGTGTTTCTGACCAGTGTATTTCTGACCACTATGTTTTGGACCAGTGTGTTTCTGACAAGTGTGTTTCTGACCACTGTGTTTCTGACCACTGTGTTTCTGGCCAGTGTGTTTCTGACCACTGTGTTTCTGACCACTATGTTTCTGACCAGTGTGTTTCTGACGACTGAGTTTCTGACCACTGTGTTTCTGACCGGTGTGTTTCTGACCACTGTGTTTTGACCAGAGTGTTCCTGACCAGCGTGTGTCTGACCACTGTGTTTCTGACCACTGTGTTTCTGACCACTGTGTTTCCGACCACCGTGTTTCTGACCAGTATGTTTCTGACCAGTGTGTTTCTGACCAGTGTGTTTCTGACGACTGTGTTTCTGACCAATGTGTTTCTGTCCACTGTTTTTCTGACCAATGTGTTTCTGACCACTGTGTTTCTGACTACTGTGTTTTCGACCAGTGTGTTTCTGACCAGTGTGTTTCTGACCACTGTGTTTCTGACCACTTTGTTTCTGACCACTGTGTTTCTGACCAATATGTTTCTGACCAGTGTGTTTCTGGCCAGTGTGTTTCTGACCACTGTGTTTCTCACCAGTGTGTTTCTGACAAGTGTGTTTCTGACCACTGTGTTTCAGACCACTGTGTTTCCGGCCAGTGTGTTTCTGACCAGTGTGTGTCTGACCACTCTGTTTCTGACCACTGTGTTTCTGACCACTGTGTTTCCGACCACTGTTTTTCTGACCAGTGTTTTTCTGACCTGTGTGTTTCTAACCACTGTGTTTCCGACCACTGTGTTTCTGACCACTGTGTTTCTGACCACTGTGTTTCTGACCAGTGTGTCTCTGACCAGTGTGTTTCTGACCAGTGTGTTTCTGACCAGTGTGTTTCTGACCAGTGTGTTTCTGACCAGTGTGTTTCTGACCA
>SZWC01015125.1:51071-61490 GCA_023375785.1 Penium margaritaceum
TGTGTTTCTGACCACTGTGTTTCTGACCAGTGTGTTTCTGTCCACTGTGTTTCTGACCACTGTGTTTCTGACCACTGTGTTTCTGACCCCTGTGTTTCTGACCACAGTGTTTCTGACCAGTGTGTTCCTGACCAGTGTGTTCCTGACCAGTGTGTTTCTTACCAGTGTGTTTCTGACCACTGTGTTTCTGACCAGTGTGTTTCTGACCAGTGTGTTTTGGACCAGTATTTCTGACCAGTGTGTTTCTGTCCAGTGTGTTTAAGAACACTGTGTTTCTTACCACTGTGTTTCTGACCACTGTGTTTCTGAACAGTGTGTTTCTGACCACTGTGATTCTGACCACTGTGTTTCTGACCACGGTGTTTCTGACCACTATGTTTCTGACCACCGTGTTTCTGACCACTGTGTTTCTGACCACTGTGTTTCTGACCAGTGTGTTTATGACCTGTGTGTTTCAGACCACTGTGTTTCCGACCACTGTGTTTCTGACCCGTGTTTTTATGACCACTGTGTTTCTGAAGGCTGTTTTTCTGACCACTGTGTTGCTGAAGAGTGTGTTTCAGACCACTGTGTTTCTGACCAGTGTCTTTCTGACCACTCTGTTTCTGACCACTGTGTTATTGACCAATGTGTTTCTGACCACTGTGTTCCTGGCCACTGTGTTTCTGACCACTGTGTTTCTCGTCATTGTGTTTCTGACCACTTTGTCTCTGACTACTTTGTTTCTGACCACTGTGTTTCTGACCACTGTGTTTCTGACCATTGTGTTTCTGACCACTGTGTTTCTGACCAGTGTCTTTCTGACCACTCTGTTTCTGACCACTGTGTTTCTGACCAATGTGTTTCTGACCACTGTGTTTCTGACCACTGTGGTTCTGACCACTGTGTTTCTGACCAGTGTGTTTCTGACCAGTGTGTTTCTGACTACTGTGTTTCTGACCACTGTGTTTCTGACCACTGTGTTCCTGGCCACTGTGTTTCTGACCACTGTGTTTCTCGTCATTGTGTTTCTGACCACTTTGTCTCTGACTACTTTGTTTCTGACCACTGTGTTTCTGACCACTGTGTTTCTGACCATTGTGTTTCTGACCACTATGTTTCTGACCAGTGTGTTTCTGACCAGTGTGTTTCTGACTACTGTGTTTCTGACCACTGTGTTTCTGACTACTGTGTTTCTGTCAACTGTGTTTCTGCCCACTGTGTTTCTGACCACTGTGTTTCTGACCACTGTGTTTCTGACCACAGTGTTTCTGACCACTGTGTTTTTTACCATTGTGTTTCTGACAAGTGTGTCTCTGATCACTGTGTTTCTGACCAATGCGTTTCTGACCAATGTGTTTCTGGCTACTGTGTTTCTTACCAGTGTGTTGTTGACCACTGTGTTTCTGACCACTGTGTTTCTGACCAGTGTCTTTCTGACCACTGTGGTTCTGACCACTGTGTTTCTGACCACTGTGTTTCCGACCACCGTGTTTCTGACCCCTGTGTTCCTGACCAGCGTGTTCTGACCACTGTGTTTCTGACCAGAGTGTTTCTGACCAGTGTGTTTCTGACCACACTGTTTCTGAGCACTGTGTTTTTGACCACTTGGCTTCTGACCATTGTATTTCAGATCACTATGTTTCCGACCACTGTGTTTCAGACCAATGTAATTCTGACCAGTGTGTTTCGGACCAGTGTGTTTCCGACCACTGTGTTTCTGACCAGTGTGTTTATGACCAGTGTGTTTCTGTCCAATGTATTCCTGACCAGTGTGTTTCTTATCACTGTGTCTCTGCCCAGTGTGTTTCTGACCAGTGTGTTTCTGGTAACGGTCTTTCTGACCAGTGTGTTTGTGACCACTGTGAATCTGACCACTGTGTTTCTGACCACTGTGTTTCTGAACAGTGTGTTTCTGACCAGTGTGTTTCTGACCAGTGTGTTTCTGACCAGTATGTTTCTAACCAGTGTGTTGCTGACCAGTGTGTTTCTGACCGGTGTGTTTCTGACCATGGTGTTTTTGACCACAGTATTTCTGACCAGTGTGTTTCTCACCAGTGTGTTTCTGACCAGTGTGTTTCTGACCAGTATGTTTCTGACCAGTGTCTTTCTGACCTCAGTGTTTCTGACCACTGTGTTTCTGACCACTATGTTTCTGATCACTTTGTTTATGACCACTGTGTTTTTGACCACTGGTCGGAAACACACTGGTCAGAAACACACTGGTCAGAGACACACTGGTCAGAAACACAGTGGTCAGAAACAAAGTGGTCAGAAACACAGTGGTCGGAAACACCGTGGTCAGAAAGACAGTGGTCAGAAACACAATGGTCAGAAAGATAGTGGTCACAAACACGGTGTTCAGAAACACACTGGTCAGAAACACCCTGGTCAGAAACACACCGGTCAGAAAGACACTGGTCAGAAACACAGTGGTCAGAAACACAGCGGTCAGAAACACAGTGCTCAGAAACACACTGGTCAGAAACACAGTGGTTAGAAACATAGTGGTCGGAAACACAGTGGTCAGAAACGCACTGGTCGGAAACACAGTGGTCAGAAACACAGTGGACAGAAACACAGTGGTCAAAAACACACTGGTCCGAAACACACTGGTCAGACACACACTGGTCATAAACATAGTGGTCAGAAACACACTGGTCAGAAACACAGTGGTCAGAAACACAAGGGTCAGAAACACAGTGGTAATAAACACAGTGGTCAGAAACACACTGGTCAGAAACACACTGGTCGGAAACACGGTGGTCACAAACACAGTGGTCAGAAACGCAGGTCAGAAACGCAGTGGTCAGAAACAAACTGGTCAGAAACACAGTGTTCGGAAACACACTGGTCAGAAACACACTGGACGGAAACACGGTGGTCACAAACACAGTGGTCAGAAACGCAGGTCAGAAACGCAGTGGTCAGAAACAAACTGGTCAGAAACACAGTGTTCGGAAACATACTGGTCAGAAACACACTGGTCATAAGAACACTGGTCAGAAACACGGTGGTCAGAAACACAGCGGTCAGAAACGCAGTGGTCAGAAACATACTGGTCAGAAACACAGTGGTGAGAAACACAGTGGTCAGAAATACACTGGTCAGCAACATAGTGGTCAGAAAAACACTGGTTGTAGGCACACTGGTCAGAAACACAGTGATCAGAAACACAATGGTCAGAAACACAGTGGTCAGAAACACCGTGGTCAGAAACACTGTGGTCAGAAACACAGTAGACAGAATCACAGCGGTCAGAAACACACTGGTCAGAAACACACTGGTCTGAAACACAGTGGTCAGAAACACAGTGGAACGAAACACAGTGGTCAGAACAGACTGGTCAGAAACACACCAGTCAGAAACACAGTGGTCAGAAACACACTCGTGAGAAACACACTGTTGAGAAACACTGTGAAAAGAAACACGCTGGTCAGAAACACAGTGTTCAGAAACACACCAGTCGGAATGACAGTGGTTAGAAACACAGTGGTCAGAAACACAGAGGTCAGAAACACAGTGGTGAGAAACACAGTGGTCAGAAACACCATGGTGAGAAACACAGTGGTCAGAAACGCAGTGGTGATAAACACACTGGTTAGAAACACAGTGGTCAGAAACACAGTGGACAGAAACACAGTGGTCAGAAACAGACTGATCAGAAACACACCAGTCAGAAACACGGTGGTCAGAAACACACTCGTGAGAAACACACTGTTGAGAAACACTGTGAAAAGAAACACACTGGTCAGAAACACAGTGTTCAGAAACACACCAGTCGGAATGACAGTGGTCAGAAACACACTGGTCCGAAACACATTGGTCAGAAACACACTGGTCAGAAACACGGTGGTGATAAACACAGTGGTCAGAAACACAGTGGTCAGAAACACACTGTTCAGAAACACAGTCGTCAGAAATACATTGGTCAAAAACACAGTGGTCAGAAACACACTGGTTAGAAACACAGTGGTCAGAAACACAGTGGTCAGAAACACACTGGTCAGAAACACAGTGGTCAGAAACACACTGGTCAGAAACACAGTGCTCAGAAACACAGTGGTCAGAAACACACTGGTCAGAAACACAGTGGTCAGAAACACAGTGGTCAGAAACACAGTGGTCAGAAACACAGTGGTGAGAAACACAGTGGTCAGAAACGCTCTGGTCAGATTTACAATGGTCAGAAAAACAGTGGTCAGGAACACACTGGTCAGAAACACAGTGGTCAGATACACACTGGTCAGAAACAGACTTGTCAAAAACACAATGGTCACAGGCACAGTGGTCAGAAACACAGTCGTCAGAAACACCGTGTTTGGAAACACACTGGTCAGAAAGACACTGTTCACAAACACGGTGGTCAGGAACACACTGGTCAGAACGACAGTGGTCAGAAACATGGCGGTCAGAAACACACTGGTCAGAAGCACAGTGGTCAGAAACACAGTGGTGAGGAACATAGTGGTCAGAAACACAGTGGTCAGAAACACACTGGTCAGAAACACACTGGTCAGAAACACACTGGTCAGAAGCACAGTGGTCAGAAACACAGTGGTGAGGAACATAGTGGTCAGAAACACAGTGGTCAGAAACACACTGGTCAGAAACACACTGGTCAGAAACACACTGATCAAAAACACACTGGTCAGAAACACACTGGTCAAAAACACAGTGGTCAGAAACACACTGGTCAGAGACACAGTGGTCAGAAACAGAGTGGTCAGAAACATAGTGGTCCAAAACACACTGGTCAGAAACACAGTGGTCAGAAACACACTGGTCAGAAACACAGTGGTCAGATACACAGTGGTCAGAAACACAGTGGTCAGAAACACACTGCTCAGAAACACAGTGGTCAGAAACACAATGGTCGGAAACACAGTTGTCAGAAACACACTGGTCAGAAACACAGTGGTCAGAAACACACTGGTCAGAAGCACAGTGGTCAGAAACACACTGGTCAGAAACACAGGGGTGAAAAACACACTTGTCTGAGGCACACTGGTCGGAAACACACTGGTCAGAAACACACTGGTCAGAAACACAGTGGTCAGAAACACACTGGTCAGAAGCACAGTGGTCAGAAACACACTGGTCAGAAACACAGGGGTGAAAAACACACTTGTCTGAGGCACACTGGTCGGAAACACACTGGTCAGAAACACACTGGTCAGAGATACACTGGTCAGAAACACAGTGGTCAGAAACACAGTGGTCAGAAACACAGTGGTCGGAAACACAGTGGTCAGAAAGACAGTGGTCGGAAACACAATGGTCAGAAAGACAGTGGTCACAAACACACTGTTCAAAAACACACTGGTCAGAAACACCCTGGTCAGAAACACACCGGTCAGAAAGACACTGGTCAGAAACATAGTGGTCAGAAACACAGCGGTCAGAAACACAGTGCTCACAAACACACTGGTCAGAAACACAGTGGTCAGAAACATAGTGGTCAGAAACACAGTGGTCACAAACGCACTGGTCGGAAACACGGTGGTCAGAAACACACTGGACAGAATCACAGTGGTCAGAAACACACTTCTCAGAAACACAGTGGTCAGAAACACAAGGGTCAGAAACACAGTGGTAAGAATCACAGTGGTCAGAAACACACTGGTCAGAAACACACTGGTTGGAAACACGGTGGTCACAAACACAGTGGTCAGAAACGCAGGTCAGAAACGCAGTGGTCAGAAACAAACTGGTCAGAAACACAGTGTTCGGAAACATACTGGTCAGAAACACATTGGTCATAAGAACACTGGTCAGAAACACGGTGGTCAGAAACACAGCGGTCAGAAACACAGTGGTCAGAAACACACTGGTCAGAAACACAGTGGTGAGAAACACAGTGGTCAGAAATACACTGGTCAGCAACATAGTGGTCAGAAACACAGTGGTTGTGGGCACACTGGTCAGAAACACGGTGGTCAGAAACACAATGGTCAGAAACACAGTGGTCAGAAACACCGTGGTCAGAAACACTGTGGTCAGAAACACAGTGGTCAGAATCACAGCGGTCAGAAACACACTGGTCAGAAACACAGTGGTCAGAAACACAGTGGTCAGAAACACAGTGGAGAGAAACACAGTGGTCAGAAACAGACTAGTCAGAAACACACCAGTCAGAAACACGGTGGTCAGAAACACACTCGTGATAAATACACTGTTGAGAAACACTGTGAAAAGAAACACACTGGTCAGAAACACAGTGTTCAGAAACACACCAGTCGGAATGACCGTGGTTAGAAACACGATGGTAAGACACACAGAGGTCAGAAACACAGTGGTGAGGAACACAGTGGTCAGAAACACCATGGTCAGAAACACAGTGGTCAGAAAGGCAGTGGTGAGAAACACACTAGTTAGAAACACACTGGTCAGAAACACAGTGGTCATAAACACAGTGGTCAGAAACACACTGGTCAGGAACACACTGGTCAGAAACACACTGGTCAGAAACACACTGGTCAGAAAAACGTTGGTCAGAAATACAGTGGTCAGAAACACAGGGGTCAGAAAAACATGAGTCAGAAACACACTGGTCAGAAACATAGCGGTCAGAAACACAGTGGTCAGAAACACAGTGGTCAGAAACAGAGTGGTCAGAACCACAGTGGTCAGATACACAGGGGTCAGAAACATAGTGGTCAGAAACACAATGGTCAGAAACACAGTGGTGTGAAACACAGTGGTCTGAAACACACTGGGCAAAAACATAGTGGTCAGAAACACACTGGTCACGAACAAACTGGTCAGAAACACAGTGGTCAGAAACACTGTGGTCATAAACACAGTGGTCACAAACACTGTGGTCAAAAACACACTGGTCACAAACACAGTGGTCAGAAACACAGTGGTCAGAAACACACTGGTCAGAAACACAGTGGTCAGAAACACTGTGGTCATAAACACAGTGGTCACAAACACTGTGGTCAAAAACACACTGGTCACAAACACAGTGGTCAGAAACACAGTGATCAGAAACACATCGGTCAGAAACACAGTGGTCAGAAACACAGTGGTCCAAAACACAGTGGTCAGAAACACATTGGTCAAAACACACTGGTGAGAAACACAGTGGTCAGAAACACAGTGATCAGAAACACATCGGTCAGAAACACAGTGGTCAGAAACACAGTGGTCCAAAACACAGTGGTCAGAAACACATTGGTCAAAACACACTGGTGAGAAACACAGTGGTCAGAAACACAGTGGTCATAAACCTAGTGGTCAGAAACACAGTGCTAACAAACACACTAGTCAGAAATACAGTGGTCAGAAACACACAGGTCAGAAACAAAGTGGGCAGAAACACACCGGTCAGAAACACAGTTGTCAGAAACACAGTGTTCATAAACACACTGGTCAGAAACACATCGGTCAGAAACACAGTGGTCAGAAACCCACAGGTCAGAAACACACTGCAAAGAAACACAGTGGTCAGAAACACACCGGTGAGAAACACAGTGGTAAGAAACACACTTGTCAGAAACACAATGGTCAGAAACACTGTGGTTAGAAACACAGTGCTCAAAAACACCGTGGTCAGAAACACAGTGGTCAAATACACATTGGTCAGAAACACACTGGTCAGAAACACACTGGTCAGAAACACCGTGGTAAAAAACACAGTGGTCATAAACACACCGGTCAGAAACACAGTGGTCGGAAACACAGCGGTCAGAAATACACTGGGCAGAAACACAGTGGTCAGAAACACACTGGTAAAAAACACAGTGGTCAGAAATACAGTGGTCAGAAACACAGTGGTCAGAAACACAGGAGTCAGAAACACACTGGTTAGAAACACAGTGGTCATAAACACGCGTCAGAAACACAGTGGCTAGAAACAGAGTGGTCAGAAACATAGTGGTCTGATACACCTATGTCAGAAACACAACGGTAAGAAACGCAGTGGTCAGAAACACATTGGTCAGAAAAACAGTGTTGAAAAACACAGTGGTCAGAAACACAGTGTTCAGAAACACACTGGTCAGAAACACAGTGGTCAGAAACACAGTGGTCAGAAACACAGGAGTCAGAAACACACTGGTTAGAAACACAGTGGTCATAAACACGCGTCAGAAACACAGTGGCTAGAAACAGAGTGGTCAGAAACATAGTGGTCTGATACACCTATGTCAGAAACACAACGGTAAGAAACGCAGTGGTCAGAAACACATTGGTCAGAAAAACAGTGTTGAAAAACACAGTGGTCAGAAACACAGTGTTCAGAAACACAGTGGTCAGAAACACAGCTGTCAGGAATACAGTGGTCGGAAACACACTGGTCGGAAACACAGTGGTCAGAAACACAGTGGTCAGTTACACAGTGGTCAGGAACACAGTGGTCAGAAGCACACTGGTCAGGAACACAGTGGTCACAAACACAATGGTCAGAAACACAGTGGTCAGAAACACGGTAGTCAGAAACACACTCGTCAGAAACACGCTGGTCAGAAACACAGTGGTTAGAAACACAGTGGTTATAAACACACTGGTCAGAAACACGCTGGTCAGAAACACAGTGGTCAGAAACAAAGTGTTCAGAAATACAGGAGTCAGAAACACACTGGTCATAAGCAAAGTGGTCAGAAACACAGTGGTCAGAAACACAGTGGTCAGAAACAGAGTGGTCAGAAACACAGTGGTCAGAAACGCATTGGTCAGAAACACAACGGCCAGAAACACACTGGTCAGGAACATAGTGGTCAGGACACACTGGTCAGAAACACCGTCGCAGAAACACAGTGGTCATAAACATAATGGTCATAAACATAGTGGTCAGAAACACAGTGGTCAGAAACACAGTGGTAAGAAACACATTGGTCAGAAACACAGTGGTCAGAAACACGGTGGTCAGAAACACAGTGGTCAGAAACACATTGGTCAGAGACACAGTGGTGAGAAAGACACTGGTCAGAAACACACTGGTCAGAAACACACAGGTCAGACACACAGTGGTCAGAAACACAGTGGTCAGAAACACAGTGGTCAGAAACACAATGGTCAGAAACACTGTGGTCAGAAATACACTTGTCAGAAACACACTGGTCAGGAGCACACTAGCTAGAGGCACACTGGTCAGAAACACAGTGGTTAGAGGCACAGTGGTCAGAAACACAGTTGTCAGAAACACACTGGTAAGAAACACACTGGTCAGAAATATTTTGGTCAGAAACACAGTGGTCATGAACACAGTGGTCAGAAACACAGTGGTCAGAAACACAGTGGTCAGAAACGAAGTAGTAAGGATCACACTGGTCAGAAACACACTGGTCACAAACACAGTGGTCGGAAACACAGTGGTCGGAAACACAGCGGTCAGAAACACAGTGGTCAGAAACACAGTGGTCAGAAAAACTTTGTTTCTGACCACCGTGTGACTGAACACTGTGTTTCTGACCATTGTGTTTATGACCAGTGTGTTTCTGACCAGTGTGTTTCTGACCTATGTGTTTCTGACCAGTGTGTTTCTTTCCACTATGTTTCTTACAACTGTGTGTCGGACCGGTGTGTTTCTGACCACTGAGTTTCTGACCAGTGTGTTTATGATCAGTGTGTTTCTGGCGAGTGTGTTTATGACGACTGCGTTTCTGACCACTGTGTTTCGGACCATTGTGTTTCTGACCACTGTGTTTCTGACGACTGTGTTTCTGACCAGTGCGTTTATGACCAGTGTGTTTCTGACAAGTGTGTTTCTGACCGGTGTGTTTCTGACCAGTGTGTTTCTGACCACTGTGTTTATGACAAGTGTATTTCTGACCACTGTGTTTTTGACCACTGTGTTTCTGACCAGTGTGATACTGACCACTGTGTTTATGACCAGTGTGTTTCTGACAACTGTGTTTCTGATAACTCTGTTTCTGACCGGTGCGTTTCCTACCACTGTGTTTCTGACCAGTGTGTTTCTGACCAGTGTGTTTCTGACCACTGTGTTTCTGACCAGTGTGTTTCTGACCAGTGTGTTTCCGAGCGCTGTGTTTCTCGCCACTTTGTTTCTGACCAACGTGTTTCTGAACACTGTGTTTCTGACCATTGTGTTTCTGACCAGTGTGTCTGTGACCACTGTGTTTCTGACCAGTGTGTTTCTGACAACTGTGTTTCTGACCGCCGTGTTTCTGACCACTGTGTTTCTGACCACTGTGTTTCTGACCAGTGTGTTTCTTATCAGTGTGTTCCTGACCAGTGTGTTTGTGACCAGTGTGTTTCAGACCAGTGTGTTTCTGACCACCGTGTGTCTGATCGGTGTGTTTCTGACCACTGTGTTTCTGACCAATGTGTGTCTGACCAGTGTGTTTCTGACCAGTGTGTTTCTGACCACTGTGTTTCTGACCAGTGTGTTTCTGACCACTGTGTTTCTGACCACTGTGTTTCTGACCACTGTGTTTCTGACCAGTGTGTTTCTGACCACTGTGTTTCTGACCA
>SZWC01015126.1:4509-37046 GCA_023375785.1 Penium margaritaceum
TGCTTCCTCTGACGGTCCTTTGCTTCCTCTAACGGTCCTTTGCTTCCTCTGACGGTCCTTTGCTTCCTCTAACGGTCCTTTGCTTCCTCTGACGGTCCTTTGCTTCCTCTGACGGTCCTTTGCTTCCTCTGACGCCCCTTTGCTTCCTCTGACGGTCCTTTGCTTCCTCTGACGGTCCTTTTCTTCCTCTGACGGTCCTTTGCTTCCTCTGACGGTCCTTTGCTTCCTCTGACGGTCCTTTGCTTCCTCTGACGGTCCTTTGCTTCCTCTGACGCCCCTTTGCTTCCTCTGACGGTCCTTTGCTTCCTCTGACGGTCCTCTGTTTGCACCGCTTTGAGGCTGCACCTGAAAGTGCCTTCGTTGTGCCTTTTACTCCCCTTTTTTGTTTTTTTTTTTTTTCTCTTTTCAGAAAAACATTAATGTTTTGCAGCCTTCAGCTTTCAGCAAAAGACTGCCCAGCCCAAACTTGTCAAGCGTTCAAGTAATTCTTCTCCGACGCTCGGAAATCCTTTTAAGAATTCCTTCATTTTCTTGAAAGTTTTGCAAAGCGTTCATCTCAATCTTCTGCAGCCTTCAGCCGAATGTTTGGACGAAGGAGCAGCATTTGAGCACTCAACGAACAAACAATAGTCAAATGCTTGGTTGGCCTCCAGAATAGGCTTTCACAAAGGCTGAAAGGTAACGGCCTTCTGAGAGCCCCTTCTGAAACAAGAAGCATGGCAGCACGATGGCACCTGTGTGCTGCTCTCTGGGAGCACACCAGCGAAGGTTTTCGTCCCTCAACCTCTAAATCACTCAATTGTCCATAGCCTCCTTTCTCCGAAATCTCCCGTCTTCAATGGGTCCCGTCTCTCCTCTCCATCAAATGTCCTCCTGTTTTCCTTTCAGGCTGTTTGTTCGACAAAGGTTTTTCGAACGAGAGACTGTTCGACAAAGGTTTTCCTCTCCACCGCTCGTCCTCCTGTTTTGCTTCCAGGCTGTACGATAAGACGGCGGGCCAACGGCATCTGTACGCCGCATTCAACGCGCACGACTACTTTGTGGACGCTGCGCTGCCGTCGCCGCCGTCGGGCCGCGCGTGGGCGAGACTGGTGCGTGCCTCTGGCTGTGCCCTACCACGTTGTATCTTTTCGAAAACGCTTTGCAAAACGTTGAGAGAGGGAAAAAAACAAAAACAAAAAAAAACCTGCCGACGCCTCTGTCACGTTGTGCATGGGCGAGACCGGTACGCACTTTTGGCTGTGCCCTAGCGGGATGCTGACTTTCATGACTTCTGCCTTCAGACTGCGCGTCTTTGAGAATTGCGCGTTTAAGAATTGCATCTTTGAGAATCACATCTTTGAGAATTGTTAAATGGTGTCCAGGGTAAACCAATGTCGGAAGGTCAGGATCGCTGCATCCTTTGATGTATAATTGTCGCCCGCTTCGCCGTCACAATGTTTTGTTCTTGAGATAGTTTGTACAGAGCATCTTGTAAGGGTCTGCAGCGATGTTCTTATGAAGGTTGTATAAATGTTTCACCCTGATTTTGGGTCTGCCGCGGCGTTCTTGTGAAGGCCTTATGAAGGTTCTGCGCTATTTTCAAGTCAAGGCGATGTTCTTTCAAAGGACTTGCGAAGGTCTTTTAGAGGTTTCGCGCTGATTTTGGGTCTGTCACAATGCCACTGCAATGCTGGCCGATCTCGAACCCGACCACC
The DNA here is from genome assembly GCA_023375785.1 of Penium margaritaceum. Taxonomy (NCBI): domain Eukaryota; kingdom Viridiplantae; phylum Streptophyta; class Zygnematophyceae; order Desmidiales; family Peniaceae; genus Penium; species Penium margaritaceum. The sequence continues at coordinate 6,207 of SZWC01015126.1, forward strand.
TCGTTTCGACGTCGGTCAATGCTGCACATGTGCAAAATGAAAAAAAAAAAAAAATCAACGATTGACGTTGAAAATTTTTCTGTTTCCTAGCGTGCGACAGCGTCAGCTGCGGCATGCCCGCAAAAGTGGGGCAGAGTTAATTGACCAACCGGAAAGTTTTGTGTGCTGTACACGTCGCAGAACTGTTTAAGTGGTGAGTCTGCGGTGGTTGCTTGTTTCCCAACCACAAGAACTTCCACCTCCCTTCAACTTCTCGCAGCGCTACTTTCGCCAAAGTAGCAAAGGCAATTTGCCCGTCCTGCGCCGGACCTGGCTCTTGGTTTGAACAATCCCACCACAGCTTGCAACTTTTTTCTCCTCGAACGTTTGGCAGAACACCGAAAAGAAGACATTTGATGCAACCCTGGGTCTGAACGGCCCAGCCAGACCCATCCAGCCTGATCAAGCCTTGTGCACTCTGTCAATGAAGTCACTTAATTTTGTTCTAATTCTCGAAGATACCCAATGTTAGCGAGCGTGTAGGACTAATACTAAGTCAACGCTCTGGAAAGCGTTCAAGAGATTGAAAAGAAACAAAACTATGCCGTTTAAACTGCTTCATTTTGTTCCTAAGGTTCCCAACACCACGCCAATGTTGGCGAGGCCGAGAATGTTGAGAACGGGCAGCTCATTCGCCTTTTAATGCTAACCTCGGCAGCAAGTGACCTGCCTGCGTCTAGTCCGTGCAGGATTCCACAACTTGATTGTTTGATGCAGAATATCATCATCTGAGCTGATTTGCAAGACTCTGAGGTTTGGTCGTTTCACAACGTATGTGGTTTGGCCTCTTAATCCTGTCAAGACAGTCTGCTTCTCTTTTCTCTCTCTCTCTGTCCAAACTCTTCCAACGGCAGTCCTCTCAGACTTCAGTTGTTCCCTGCGACTCCTAGCTCTCCTCTGCAACCGCAATTCGTTCTCAACATTTCCTTCCTTCTTCTTTTGCCGGCCGCAGGTGGACACAAACCTTCCCCCGCCAAAGGACATCGTCGACGTGGATCTGGCATTCAACCAAAGCGATGGCAACGACACGCTCCGGGCCATTTCAGGGCGGTACAACATTGCCCCGTACTCTGCCATCGTCCTCATGGCTTTCTCGCCCAACTGATTGTGGACACAAGTTGTGTAATTCAATGCGGAGGAACGTCATAGTGAGGCCATTTTAATGTAGGCCTTTTTTGTAACAGAACGCCGCATCGTTATCATGTTCATTACCAGTATAGCATCTGTAAGGACTATCATTCCGCCCACCATCATGAGCAATGGTGGTCTTCTCAACGTCGAGAAGATTGCTGCAACAATCGTAACCACATTTCACCCTGCATGATGCTATTATGTCAGTCCTTGTCTCTAGGACGACATTCGCTTTGCTTCATACTCATGACCAAACGAAGCTCTGTGTTTGTTGCGAACTCACGGAACAGCTTTGGTTGAAAAGCACGGCGGGGAGCTCGATCCCATGTCGTCTTGCATTAGAAATTAGACATGTGCATGTCCTATATTGTGGACGTGACCCAGAAGAGGTGGAGACCTTAGCAGACGCATGTGTTTGTACTCATTGGGACATACATACACCCTATCAACGTATTGAAATATCGTAAGTCCAGCACTCTTGATGGTTTTTGGTAATCTTGTTGTCCACACATTCATGTCCCCTTTGACGTCAAGGAAACCAGGTGCAGGAGAGAGCTAGAAAGCGTGAGAGAGTGCCGCCTGTAGTTGCTAAATTGTGTTGCTTGCAAGCTACTGCGGATGTGCGGGAGCACGCTGGAACGCATCACACGCCATGGATATGGTAAACACCTGACTTGCAAAGCAACGTTACAAGAGAGACAAGAGACCGGGGTGGGAGAGCGAGAGTGTAAGACCGGTGAGTGCACACCCACACCGAGCAAATGCTCGAGCGAGCATACACCACCACCCGGGGGTTGAGCTTGACCTCTCGGAATTAACCGAGGGTGGCTTCTCACCACTGCACAGCAAGAGACTGACACGGTGGCCCCCTAAGGATCAGCATTCGGGATAATCATGCAGCTCCTCCAAAACACCCAGAAGCAAGTCATCGTGATGCAAGGATCGGCAGTCCGAATGTACGAGCCCTAGCATCTACCACATCAAGGTAAGATATGTAGTTGCTAGGAATCTTCCTAGGATGAGCATGTGAGGACACGCATTCACGGACAAGGGGTCACCGACGCCATGGATGTGGGAACACTTGCCTTCATTAGCTCAAGAGAACCAAGACAAGAGAGTGAGGGGAGCGAGCGAGAGTTAGTTACCGGTGAGCGTGCACTCGCCACGGGCATCACGCCCAAGCGAATGCACACCGCCACCCGGGGGTCGAGCCCGACCTCTCAGCATAAAACTGAGTGGCGGCTACTCACCAATGCACGGGTAAAACCCGGCAAGGTGGCCCCCAAGGATCAGCACCCGGGTAATGCAGCTCCACACAAGACACTCAAGGCAAGCATGATACAGGGCACGGCAGTTAGAGTGTACGGGCCCTAGCATCTGTCCCACACGTGATAAAAGTCAAGTCATGGTCATGCAAGCGTCAGATGACACTCCTGGAAGAAGCACGCCAGAGATGTCAGCCATGGTAGAGTTGCTTGGCGTCTCTCCAGGTGAGGCCATGTCAATCAATCTGTACAAGTGTGTGCACGGAGGTGGAGACAAGGGGAAGAGATATGTGAGTGACCAACGAACTTCAACACTCCCCCATGACCCGCAGGCAATCACCCCAACACACATGCAAGCTCGTGAGAACAGAGGACTGAGGAGACACACTCAGCCAGGGTTATGGGGACAGATGAGACCAACAGCATGAGCAACACTTTTGAAGACGTTGCGACTGAGAGCCTTGGTAAGGAAGTCTGCTCTTTGAGAACGTGTGTCCACCCATGCAACTCGGACAATGCCAGCAGCAATGCATTCACGAACAAAATGATGCTCCACATTGATGTGCTTGGTGCGTGAGTGATGTATGCCACTGTTTTCAGCAATGGCCTTGGTGCTTTGATTGTCACAACGCAGAGTGATGCAACGAATGGGGACACGCAAGTGCTGGAGAAGACGACACAGCCAGACAGCCTCACATGTGCCCGCGCCAAGTGCCACATACTCAGCCTCAGCAGTGCTTCGAGCAACGCAACCCTGTTTGCCACTTTTCCATGAGACCGCTGTTCCACCAACCATGAAGATGTAGCCTGTGCGGCTGCGTGCATCAGAGTCATGTGCCCAGTCACTGTAAGTGAAACGATCAACCACAAGAGAGGGTTGCGCCCGGAAGAAGAGACCGACACGTGGTGTGGAGAGAGCATAGCGGACAACTCGTAGGGCAGCTTCCACGTGCCGCTCCCGTGGACACTGGGAGAACTGGGACAGGAAGTTGACAGCAAAAGCCACATCGGCCCGGGTGGTGGTAGCAAGGTACATCAGCGACCCTATGACTCTGAGATAGTCAGTGACGTCAACTTTCTCCCCCAGTGTAGAGAGATCTTGGGATTTCAGCAGTGACTGCCTAGCGGGAGTCATGGGTGTAGAGGCGGAGGGAACTGTAGTGAGGAGAGCCTGGAAACGCTCCCCCAGGCTGCGGACATACGCAGCCTGGTGCACGTGCAGGGTGCAGTGTGCTCGGTCCCTCTCAAGTTCCATGCCCAAGAAGACTCGAGCCGGCCCCAAGTCTTTCATCTTGTAGGCTGCTTGGAGAAGGGACTTAGCCGCGGAGACTGCTGACACATTGGGGGATGCAATGAGAAGATCGTCAACGTACACGAGAATGGCCACCAACGGCTGAGAGGGGGGACTGAGGAATAGGGCAGGGTCCACTGGACTCCTTCTGAAGCCACCCTTTTCCAGGGTTGCTGTGATCTCTTGATTCCAGCAGCGAGGTGACTGCTTGAGTCCATAGAGAGCTTTGCGCAGTCGCCACACGCGGTTTGTGCCATCTGAGAAACCGGGTGGCTGCACCATGTAGATCTTCTCGTCCAATTTGCCGTGCAAAAATGCATTGTTGACGTCCATCTGCTCCAACTTCCAGTCGTGCTGAGCGACTAGGCTGAGTAGCGTCCTGGCAGTGGTATAGCGGTCCACCAGCGCAAATGTCTCGTCAAAATCCACTCCAGGAATCTGGGAGAACCCCTTTGTAGTGAGTCGCGCTTTGTACCTTTCCACCGTGTTGTCTGGGCGAAGTTTACGGTGGTACACCCACTTGGCCGCAACGGCCTTGCGGCCTGGGGGTAGATCTACCAGTTCGTACACATTGTGCTCTAACAATGCGTCTAGTTCGGCCTTCATGGCTTGCTCCCATAGAGAGGAGTCAGTGGCTGCACGCGCTGCTTGCACCGTGACAGGCTCAGGTGGGAGAGTAGAGAGACCAGCTGTGGCGAAGCATGAGGCAACATACCCAGCGACTGACAATGAGAGAGCAGAGTGAAACTCCTGCTCGATCAGCGAGTAGCCAAGGGTGGTGCTGGGGTGGACAACAGAGGCTGCGACAGACAGGCCAGAGGTCACAAGACCGAGAGCACGGAGACCAGGGTCACCAGAGACGACAGGATGGGACTGAGAAGGGAGAGCACGGAGACGACCTCCACGTGTGTAGGGTGACACGGGTGGAACAGACTTCGTGGAGGCAGACAGGACTGGGACAGGTGAGGTGGCATGTGCAGAGTCGATGGGAGAAGATGGTTGCACATCAGCAGTCGGACGACCTGTCCAACGTTCGAAGGGAGTGACAGTGTGGGGGAGAGGACCATGAGGGACTCTGTTCCACACCCACGTCATGTAGGACATGGCTTCAAAGGCGAGCAACGGAGACTGACCGGACGCAATAAGGAGAGAACGTACACCATCAGCAAGAGTCCGGTTCCAACGCTCAGACACGCCGTTTTGTTGCGGGGTGTAGGGAGCGGTGCGAAACACGCGTAGAGGGCGGAGACATGCACGTTCTGCCTGGGGAAGCCAGGCCTCGATGATGTCACTGACATCGCTTTTGTGATGGAGGGCAAAGACCCAGCGGTAGCGTGAGAAGTCATCAGTTAGACAAAGAACATAGCGACCAAGACCACCCAGGAATGTGTGAGGAAGAGGACCCATCACGTCAGCGTGAACCAGGTCATGAGGGTGAGAGGTGGTGGACTCAGACGAGGAGAACGGAGAGCGGTGTATTTTGCCAGAGGCACAGTCGAGACAGTCGGTGGAACATGGGGGTGCAAAGGTGGCGGGGTCAAGGCCCACGGCAGGCTGGAGGTGTAGGAGGCGTTGAATGGCAGCAGTGTGAAGATGCCACAGCCGGTGATGCAAGAGCGCAGCGTGAGCAGAGGACAGGGATGGTGCCACATGAACAAGAGCAGAGGCAGCGGAAGACGAGGGAAGGGACAGTGGCACACGAAAAAGCCAGTCACAGCGCACGCCGCAGAGAACAACATGTCCAGATGAGCGCAGAGAGATGGAGGCAATGCCACGACTGGACGAGAAGTCCATGCCCTGATCATCGAGGGTGGTGACAGATAGCAGACTGACCTCCAGGTCAGGAACATACAGCACGTCAGGGAGATACACAGTGCCACCAGGGCCAACAAACTTAACAACGCCAACTCCATGAACAGGGAGAAGCTGACCAGAGCCAGTGCGGACAGAGTGGACAGAGCCAACTGGGCCAAGGGAGACAAAGGAAGAACGACAGGATGTCATGTGATGAGTGGCCCCTGAATCAATGATCCAGAGACCTGGTATCGCACGAGTGGTTGGGAGGACAAGGCAGATGGCAACAGAGCCACGTGACGACAGGGGAGAGGATGCGCCAAGACGAGTGGGAAACGTATGGGACTGCCAATCCTCAATCCAATCACGAACATCAGGCATTTCCCCCTGCACCCCACTAGACGCCGCACCCCGGAGAGTGGCATCAGACTCACAGACAGACACACGACACTAGCCACTCACACTCTCACCTCCCTGAGAACGAAGGTGGAGAAGCTCAACGAGGCGGCGCTCAAGGGCGCGCTCCTCGTCACGACGGTCCGAGGAGCGGTCAGAGGAACAGTCGGATGAGCGATCAGATGGGGGCCCATCTTCCCGCGTCCAGGACGGTGTTGAGTAGTGCGAGGAGGGTGGGCCATAGTAAGGAGGCCCGCCAGGAGGCGGAATCCAGCCCCAAGTACTGGGAGGTGAGGGAGATGGCTGAAGCGGTGCGGATGTGGTGGAGAGGGGGGAGGCCGAGGTGGAAGAGGACGGAGAGCCCACGGTCGCCGCTGCTGTGGCCGTAGAGGATGTGACTCCAGTGCGGGCCCAATGGGCTCGCATGGAGGACGCCAGACGGGCATCATCACGTGGGGCTGGGCACTTGGGAGCAGAGTGGCCAGCAGCACCACAGTTCCAACCGGTGACTTCAGAGCCGATGGGGGCACCAGAGGAGTTGCCCTTGCCCTTGCGTCCACCCCCACGCCCTTTGCCCCCACCCCGGCCCCCGCTGTGGTTTGAGCTACCACCCCCACCACGGGCGGTTGCTTGAGTCACGTGGGAGGCTGCAGAGGAGGTGGAGGAAGAGAGAGTAGAGGCAGCTGCAGAGGAGGAAGAGGAGGTGGTCACGGCAGCGAGGGCAGCGCGGTGCATGCGCTTGTTCTGAAGACTGTTCCACCAGTCCGTGAGACGGGAGGCGGTAAAGTCATAGAGGGGCCCAATCCCTGGGGGTGTGTCCGCAGGGAGGGGTGAGGAGGCAAGGCGCTCAAGTTCTGCCTGTGAGACATGGAGGTAGAGGTCTGAAAGTTCAGGGATCAGTCCAGCAACAATGGACAGGCAGGCAGATAGAGGGCCAGGCGCAGCCTTGCCAAGGTCGCGCAACAAGCGCAGGCTCCGCGCCCAATACTCATCGGCTGTTTCATTAGCACGCATCTGCAAGGTGTTGAATTGTACGGTGAGGGCACTCTGGGCAGCGTGCCCAGTGACCGTTTTGCGGCGACGGATGAGAGCGTATGCACCAACAGGGTCAGCTAGAGTGCCGCGGATGGGGTCTGCATTGTACGTACCAATGTCATCAAGCAGGCTTTCTGGGCCGGCGGTGATGAGAGCGTGGACGGCGCGGGCTGCTTCTGCTGGCTGTGGAACGAATGGTGCCTTTGCGGGTGAGTAATACTCCCACAGCAGTTCTCCTTGGGCCCACGCACTGAAGCGCGTCTCCCAGGAGGTGAAGGTGAGTTTGGATGTGAACTGTGGTGGTGGAGTCTCAAAGTCCCTTTGTTGCGTGGGTAGGAGTGCCCGAGCTAAGGCAGCTGCTGAGAGAGCGGGAGCGGAGGAGTTAGGAACAGCACCGCTTGGTGGCACAGAGGAGTCAGCAGATGCAGTGTCATCAGAAGGAAGAACAGCCGCAAGAGCGGGAACGGCCCGCAAGCGGTCTATGACTAGGGTCGCCACTGTGGTAGCTAACTCGTGCTGTGCCTCACTGTTCCTATACAGCTCATCCTCTGCCTTGCGGCGTGCCGCCTGTGCGGTGGCTTGAAGAGCCTCTATAGTTTCCTCTGGTCCTGGCATGCTTGGAGAATGCGGGGAGAGAGGGAGAGAAAGAGATGGATGTGTATGCAATGCAGAGTGTGGAGTGAAGAGGGGGTCTCACCGCGCTAGTGCCGAGGCAGTGAAGCGAAGAGGGGTACCACCACTGTTGCGGCCGAGGAGAAGAGGACGGCTACCCACCCTGCGACTGCCACGGTGAGGCAGAGGAGTCCAGTAATTGTAGCCCCAGCCACGGCTACAGATGCTGATGCGACCAGAACGCCCATGGTGACGTGTGGCGTCAGCTCTCGCTGAACACCCGTCGGGGTCAGGACTGCCGATGCAGTAGACGCACGAATGGAGGCGACAACGGCTACGGTAGAGTCGGCAGCAGATGAGGCGGCAGTGGCGACAGATGCCGTTGCTGCTATGATCTGGGTGGCGATGTTGGCTGCTACAGTGGCGAGCAGTGTGAGAGAAGTCGCTGTGTGGGCGTAGGCTTCGGCGGCACGGCCAACAGCGGTCTGAGTGGGAGCCCTGCAAGCACGAGCAGTTGCTGCAAAGGTTGCGGCTGCACCTGCGGCTGCGTCCAGGATCGCACCTGCCAAGCCAATGGAGTCGGTGTGAACCGGGAGAACCGGGATCACACCAGGGACCTCAGGGGGAGATGACGGTCCAGCAGCTGCTGCTGTGGCAGGTGCTGGTGCAGATGTGGTGTTAGAGGCTGATGCTGGGCTGGAAGACTGTGTGCCTGTGGGCGGTTGCATGGTTGGAGGACGAGGAGGAGATGGTGGGAGGTCGTCGGCCGTGTACACCTGACGATTGATTTCCTCCTCTCGTGCAGCAGCCTCCCGCTCGTCCAGTTCAGCTAGTTCGTCGCGCCAGTAGTCAGCTTCTAGCATGCGGAACCACAGAGGAGTGTCCGTGTCCGGAGGAGAGGGAGGGTGATAGTCCTCCCACCCGTCGTTGGCGTGGCGCGCTGCTGCACGAGGAGAGTCGAGCTCCTCGTCTGGAGGCCCATCCAAAGGTGGAGAATCCAGCGTGGCTGCTCAGGGAGAAACTGGGGGTAGCCGGGGCAACAAGAAGGCCGTTGTGGGCTGCGGTGTCGACAAAGGTGGCACCGGACGGCTGCCCAACAATGCACGAACGTGAGAGATGGGGCAGTCGCAGGTTGCCGAGGACAGCAGAAGAGTGTTGTGTGGGCTGAGCTGCACTGAGAAGGTGCGCTAAGCTGGGCGTGACCGCGGGCGGCCGCGACCCTTTCGTGCTGAGACAGTTCGAAACGTGGGGTGACGCGGGAGTGGCCGTTCACGACCGTGTGCGGCTGCTGCAAGCGGGTCAGCGAGAGGCACTGAGACACTGCTAGATGCTGCTGCTCGGTGCCGGCGTATGGTGACAGGAGTCACACGCCACGGTGGCGTTGAGTGGCCAAGAGTACCACGGGTGCGGGAGACGCACCAAGGAGAGTGCCGAGGATCAATGAGCTGTGAAGGAGAGTCGCACTTGCTCTGATACAAGTAGTTGCTAGGAATCTTCCTAGGATGAGCATGTGAGGACACGCATTCACGGGCAAGGGGTCACCAACGCCATGGATGTGGGAACACTTGCCTTCATTAGCTCAAGAGAACCAAGACAAGAGAGTGAGGGGAGCGAGCGAGAGTTAGTTACCGGTGAGCGTGCACTCGCCACGGGCATCACGCCCAAGCGAATGCACACCGCCACCCAGGGGTTGAGCCCGACCTCTCAGCATAAAACTGAGTGGCGGCCACTCACCAATGCACGGGTAAAACCCGGCAAGGTGGCCCCCAAGGATCAGCATCCGGGTAATGAAGCTCCACAAAAGACACTCAAGGCAAGCATGATACAAGGCACGGCAGTTAAAGTGTACGGGCCCTAGCATCTGTCCCACACGCGATAAAAGTCAAGTCATGGTCATGCAAGCGTCAGATGACACTCGTGGAAGAAGCACGCCAGAGATGTCAGCCATGGTAGAGTTGCTTGGCGTCTCTCCAGGTGAGGCCATGTCAATCAATCTGTACAAGTGTGTGCACGGAGGTGGAGACAAGGGGGAGAGATATGTGAGTGACCAACGAAATTCAACAAGATAGTCAAATGTAGACCATTGTTGTGTAGTTGCTAGGAGGCTTCCTAGTGCAATTGTGTGTGAGGCAGCACCAGGATACAAAGACACACACGGGATGCTATGGATGTGGGAATCACTTCCTTTTCAACCTCGGGCAATAACCAAAGACAAGAGTGTGTGAGGTGAGCGAGCGAGACTTAGCAACCGGTGAGCATGCACTCGCCGCGAGAAAGATGCTCGAGCGAGTACACACCGCCACCCGGGGGTTGAGCCCGACTGCTTGGAATTAATCCGTGCAGCGGCTACTCACCAATGCACGGGCGAACCCGGCATGGTGGCCCCCTAAGGATCAGCACCCGGTAAATACAGCTCCCCCACAAAACACTCAAGGCAAACAACCATGATGCACGGCACGGCAGTAAGAATGTACGAGCCCTAGCATGTCCCACATGAGAAATAGAGGATCAAGTCATGACCATGCATGTGCCAGAAGGCACTCCTAGATGAAGCACTTGAGTCAAGCTGCCAGAGACGCCAGTCATGGTGGGCTTGCTTGACGTCTTCCCAGGTGAGGCCATGTCAATTAATCTGTACATGTGTGTGCATGGAGGAGGAGACAAGAGGGCATAGAGACGTGAGTGGCCAACGAACTTCAACACTCCCCCATGACCCGCAAGCAAACACCCCACACACATGAAGTTGCAAGAGGAAGAGACGAACAAAGAAATGCGAGACACACAGAGTCACTCAACCTGGGTCATGGGGACAGATGAGACCAACAGCATGAACAACACTTTTGAACACATCGCGACTGAGTGTTTTTGTGAGGAAGTCCGCTCTCTGAGAATGTGTGTCCACCCAAGTAACTTGAATAATGCCGGCGGCAATGCACTCACGAACAAAGTGGTGCTCAACATTGATGTGCTTGGTGCGTGAGTGATGCATGCCACTGTTCTCGGCAATGGCCTTTGTGCTTTGGTTGTCACAACGCAGAGTGATGCAATGGATGGAAACACGCAAGTGCTGCAGCAGGCGACACAGCCAGACAGCCTCACACGCACCTGCTCCAAGAGCAACATACTCAGCCTTAGCTGTGCTGCGGGCAACGCAGCCTTGTTTGCCGCTTTTTCAAGAGACAGCTATCCCACCAACCATGAAAATGTACCCTGTCCGACTGCGTGCATCAGAGTCATGTGCCCAATCACTGTCAGTGAAGCCATCAACCATGAGGGAGGGTTGTGCACAAAAGTAGAGACCGACACGTGGTGTGGATAGTGCATAGCGCACGATTCGCAAGGCAACGTCAAGATGCCGCTCGCGTGGACATTGAGAGGATTGAGACAGGAAGTTGACAGCAAAGGCGACATCAACATGTGTGGTGGTGGCGAGGTACATCAGCGAGTCAATGACTCGAAGGTAGTCGGTCACATCCACTGCCTCCCCCAGCTTTGAGTGGTCCAAGGACTTCAGTAATGACTGGCCCGCAGTGGTCATGGGTGTAGAAGCAGTGGGTATGGCAGACGTACGCAGCCTGGTGCACGTGCAGAGTGCGACGTGCGCGGTCACGCTCCAGCTCCATGCCCAAGAAGACATGGGCTAGACCCAGATCCTTCATCTTGTAGGCTGCCTGCAGGAGAGAATTAGCAGCTGAGACGGCAGAAGGGTCAGGAGATGCAATGAGCAGGTCATCAACATAGACCAGGATGGCAACTAATGGTTTTACAGGGGAGCTGAGGAACAGAGCAGGGTCCACTGGGCTCCTCCTAAATCCCCCTTTTTCCAGAGTTGCCGTGATCTCTTGGTTCCAGCAGCGTGGGGACTGCTTGAGCCCATAGAGGGCTTTGCGCAGCCGCCACACACGGTTTGTCCCATCCGAGAAGCCGGGCGGCTGCACCATGTAGATCTCCTCGTCCAATGTGCCATGCAGAAAGGCATTGTTGACATCCATTTGCTCCAGTTCCCATTCATGTTGGGCGACCAAGCTGAGCAATGCTCTGGCGGTTGTATAGCGAGCAACCGGTGCAAATGTCTCGTCGAAGTCCACTCCAGGAATCTGGGAGAATCCCTTTGCCGTGAGACGTGCTTTGTACCGCTCAACAGTGTTGTCTGGATTCAGTTTGCGACAATATACCCACTTGGCCGCGACAGCCTTGCGGCCTGGGGGTAGGTCCACCAGTTCGTATACACTGTGCTCTGACAGAGCATCAAGTTCAGCCTTCATGGCTTGCTCTCACATAGAGATGTCAGTGGCTGCACGTGCTGCCTGCACAGTCAGTGCTTTGGGCGGAAAGGGAGAGAGACCTGCAGCAGCAAAGCAGGAGGCGACATACCCAGCTACATATGATGAAAGAGCTGAGTGGAACTCTTGTTCAACGAGAGAGTAGCCAAGGGCAGTACTTGGATTGACGACAGAGGCAGTAGCAGACAGGCCAGAGGTCATGAGGCCAAGGGCATGGAGACCAGGATCACCAGAGACCACAGGGTACGGCTGGGAGGGGAGGGCCCTCAGGCGACCTCCACGTGTGTAGGGTGAGACAGGGGGAATAGACCGCGCTGAGGAGGACTGCACAGGAGAGGGAGTGACAGCGGGAGAGACGGGGTGCACAGCAGCTGCAGAAGGCAGAGACGAGGTAGGTGGACCAGGCTGATCAGGGCGGTCTGGAGACGCTCGCAATGAAGCAGACTCAGCGACCGAGGGGGAGTCCCCAGTAGGAAGTACAGAGGAGTTGAAGGGTGGAGAGGCAGAGGACGAGGGGGATACCACGGGAGCAGGAGACTCGGACGGCTCAGTGCTGGACAGGAGAGGAGGCGAGGAGTCGGCAGAGGGAACCGAGGGACACACAGAGTGGAGAGAAGAGATCCCAGATGGGAGAGAACCACCCCCACCCCGAGGGGGCGTAGAGAGGGATCCGTCGAAGCAAGGAGCATCATGTTCAAACAGGTGCTCAAAGAACAGGGCATCACGAGACTCAATGACACAACCACGTGAGGGATCCAAGAAGCGCCAACTCTTGGAGAAGGGAGAGACACCAAGGAAGACACAGAGGCGGCCGCGGGGGGAAATCTTGCCATCCCGGTGATTGGCGGGCAGCCAAACAGAGGCAAGACACCCACAGACACGAGCAAGGTGGAGGTCGGCGCGCTGACCAGTTCAGCATTCAAAGGGAGTAACGGTATGGAGAAGGAGACCATGAGGGACTCGATTCCAGACCCACGTCATGTAGGACATGGCCTAAAAAACGAACAGAGGGGACTGACCGGAGGCGGAAAGGAGGGAGCGCACCCCATCAGCAAGGGTGCGATTCCAGCATTCAGACACCCCAGAGGGGTATAGGGGGTCGTGAACTCACGACGAACCCTAGAAGACTTGAGGTAGTAGGAGGTAGGACCAAAGAACTCACCTCCCCGGTCACTACAAAACACATGAAGGGGACGAAGACAAGTGTGCTCGGCCTGAGGAAGACACGTTTCAAGGACGTCGAACCTCACTTTTGTGACGGAGAGCAGAGATCCAACGGTACCGGGAGAAGTCATCAGTCAAGCAGAGAACGTAGCGACCGAGACCGCCAAGGAAGTCGTGAGGCAGTGGACCCATGACATCGGCATGAACCAGGTCAAGAGGGTGAGAGGAGCGGGACTCGGAGGTGGAAAACGGAGAGCGATGCATCTTGCCACTGGCATAGTCAAGACAGTTCGAGGAGCAGGGCGGTGCAAATGTGGTAGGGTCTAAGCCCGCAGCAGGTTGAAGGCGAAGAAGGCGCTGAATGGCAGCAGTGTGAATGTGACAAAGTCGGCGATGTAGGAGATCAACATGGGCAGGAGACAGGGAGGGTGCCACATGAACAAGAGCAGAAGCAGCGGAAGACGAGGGAAGAGAAAGTGGCACACAAAACAGGCGGTCACAGCGCACTCCACGCAGAACAACACAACCAGACGAGCGGAGGGAAAGCGATGCAAAGCTGCGGCTAGACGAGAGACCGTGCCGTGACGAGAGACTTTCCATGCCCTGGTCGTCAAGGGTGGTCACAGAGAGCAGGCTGACCTCAAGGTCGGGAACATACAGCACGTCAGGGAGATAGAACGTGCCGCCAGGACACTTGGGCGCAGAGTGGCCGGTAGCGCCGCAGTTCCAGCAGGTGACCTCTGTGACGGTGGTGGAGGCAGAGGAGGACTTGCCACCCCGGCCACTTCCACGACCATTGCCTCCACCGCGGCCACCCCCACGGTTGGAGCCACCACCCCCGCCACGGGCAGCCGCTTGAGTGGAGTGAGCTGCGGCAAGGGAGGTGGAGACTGAAGGAGAAGTGGTGGTGGCTGCAGAGGAGGGCGAAGAGGTTGCGACAGCCGCGAGCGCAGCGCGGTGCATGCACTTGTTCTGCAGACTATTCCACCAATCAGTCAGGCGGGAAGCAGTAAAGTCATAGAGCGGTCCAATCCCCGGGGGCGTGTCCGCAGGTAGTGGAGCAAAGGCAAGGCGCTCGAGCTCTACCTGGGAGACGTGCAGGTAGAGATCAGATAACTCAGGGATCAGGCCTGCAACAATAGACAAACAGGCCGACAGAGGCCCTGGAGCAGCCTTGCCCAGGGCGCGCAGTAAATGTAGACTTCGCGCCCAGTACTCGTCTACTGTCTCATCGGCTCGCATCTGCAGGGTGTTGAATTACATTGTGAGCGCACTCTGAGCTGCATGCCCAGTGACAGTCTTACGACAACGAATGAGGGCATACGCACCGACAGGGTCAGCAGGTGTGCCTCGTGGCGAGTCTGCATTGTACGTGCCAATGTCATCCAATAAACTCTCGGGTCTGGCATTAATGAGGGCGTGAACGGCCCTAGCCGCCTCTGCTGGCTGTGGAACAAATGACACCTTTGGAGGGGAGTATTACTCCCATAACAGTTCCCCTTGGGCCCACGCGCTGAAGCGTGTTTCCCATGAGGTGAAGGTGAGCTTGGAGGTGAACTACGGTGGAGAAGTCTCGAAGTCCTCTTGCCGTCCCGGAAGGAGAACCCGGGCTAGAGTGGCTGCTGAGAGAGCGGGAGGAGAGGAGTTGGGAACACCCCCACTAGGAGGCACAGACGAGTCAGCAGATAAAGTGTCATCAACAGGAAGAGCAACGGCAAGGGCAGGGACAGCCCGCAAGCGCTCTATGACTAGGTTCACTACTGCGGCGGCTAATTCCTATTGTGCCTCACTGTTGCATTGTATGTCATCCTCAGCTTTGCGGCGGGCCGTCTGAGCCTCACTAAGAGCGGCTTGAAGAGCCTCTATGGTCTCTTCAGGTCCTAGCATTGTGACAAGTGAGTGTGCAGTGAAAAGATTGCAGAAGGTGCTTACCGAACTAAGGACGAGGCAGTAGTGCGAAGAGAGGTGCCACCACTGCTGCGGCTGAAGAGAAGAGGACCGCAACCCACCCTGCAACTGCCATGGTGAGGCAGAGGAGACCGGTGACAGTAGCGCCGGCCACTGTTGCTGATGCTTATGCAACCAGGACACCTGTGGTAACGTGTGGTTTCAGCTCCCGCGGGGCACCTGTGGGGGTCAGAACTGCAGCTCCAGTGGAGGCGCAGATAGAACCGATGGCGGCTGCAATTGAATCGGCGGCAGACGATGCGGCAGTGGCAACAGAGGCTGCTTCTGCAGTCACCTGGGTAGCAATGTTGGCAGCTGCTACAACAAGTAGCGTAAGAGAGGCTGCAACGTGTGCATTAGCTTCAGCTGCACGGCCCACCGCTGTCTGAGTGTGGGCCCTGCACGCGCGGGCAGTGGCTGCAAAGGTGGCTGCTGCACCTGCGGCTACGTCAAGAATGGCACCTGCCAGGCCGATGGAGTCAGTGTGGACTGGAAGGACTGGAATCACCCCAGGGACCTCTGGGGGTGGCGGCGGACCAGCTGATGCAGCTGTTGTGAGAGACGGAGGAGCTGCGGGGTCGGCTGCAGACACAGTTTTGGATGACTACGGGTTCCGAGGAGGTTGCATGTTTGATTAGCGGGGCGGCGATGGAGGTAGGTCATCTGCCGTATACACCTGCCGATTTATTGCTTGTTCTTGCTCAGCTGCTTCCCTCGGTCCAGTTCTGCAAGCTCCTCGTGCCAGTAGGATCTGTCAAGCATGCGGAACCACAAGGGTGTGTCGTCATCATGCGGCGTGGGAGGGCGAGGGTACTCCCACGCGTCGTCAGCGTAATGGGCAGCTGTGCGAGGAGAATCAAGCTCCTCGTCTGGAGGGCCGTCGAGAGGTGGCGAATCTAGGGAGGCTGCTGCTGTGGCTGCTGGGACAGCCGAGATGTGTCCCTGTCGCCTGGTGCTAGGCACAAAAGATGTGCCGGTGTGATGATCCGTGGGGCAGCAGGAAACTGCAAGACATTGAAGGCAGTTGGAACAAGATGCTCCAACTGCAGCGACCGCGGGCCACAGTGGCAAGGGTGCCGCTTGAGAGTGAGAACGGCGGGAAGCTCTCAGCCCGCAAGAGGGGGA
Source organism: Penium margaritaceum (assembly GCA_023375785.1). Lineage (NCBI taxonomy): Eukaryota > Viridiplantae > Streptophyta > Zygnematophyceae > Desmidiales > Peniaceae > Penium > Penium margaritaceum. The sequence continues at coordinate 22,289 of SZWC01015126.1, forward strand.
CCTGAGTGAATGGAGACCGCCGCAGCAGGTGTGTGCCTCCAGAGAGGGAAGGCTTGGCTTGCTAGTAGAGTGTAGAAGACTGCTGTGAGCTCTGAGTGTGGTACGAGGAGAGGTGCACGCAGGGCCGCCCGCTGGTGTGGGTGATCAAAGAGTGGTGCAGCTGCAAGGTGCGAACAAGTATAGCAACACCCTTGGGTGCTGTTGCTGCTGCTCAACACAGGAGATAAGAACCGGACGAGGGTGCACAGCTGCGAAAATGCTTGCGGTGAGACGGGGCAGGACTGCCACGAGCCCGCGAGATACACTAAGCGGGTGGTAAGTGGTTTCCGAGTGACCAGGATCGACGTACTGTGGGGACGGGGCCTCACTTGCTTTGATACCAGTTGTTGCTATGAGGCTTCCTAGTGGAAGTGTGTGTGAGGCAGCACCAGGATACGAAGACGCACACGGGATACCATGGATGTGGGAATCACTTGCTTTTCAACCTCGGGCAATAACCAAAGATAAGAGTGTGTGAGGTGAGCGAGCGAGACTTAGCAACCGGTGAGCGTGCACTCGTCGCGAGAAAGACGCTTGAGCGAGTACACACCGCCACCCGGGGGTCGAGCCCGACTGTTTGGAATTAAACCGTGCAGCGGCTACTCACCAATGCACGGGCGAACCCGGCATGGTGGCCCCCTAAGGATCAGCACCCGGTAAAAACAGCTCCCCCACAAAACACTCAAGGCAAGCAACCATGATGCAGGGCACTGCAGTAAGAATGTACGAGCCCTATCATTTCCCACATGAGAAATAGAGGATCAAGTCATGACCATGCATGTGCCAGAAGGCACTCCTGGATGAAGCACTTGAGTCAAGCTGCCAGAGACGCCAGTCATGGTAGGCTTGCTTGACGTCTTCCCAGGTGAGGCCATGTCAATTAATCTGTACATGGGTGTGCATGGAGGAGGATACAAGAGGGCATAGAGACGTGAGTGGCCAACAAACTTCAACATGTTGTGCCAGAGGGCACTCCTGGGTAGCTCGTTGACTGCTTGATGAGGCTAGAACCAGAAGCTAAGGCGCGCCCGGGTGACGTCTCCCCAGGTTAGGCCATAGTCACTCAATCTGTACATGTATGTGTGCCATGAATAGTGAGACAAGAGGGAATAGAGATATGACTGGCCAACGAGACTCCAACAATGCCATGGATCAAAGCTCGTCTTGAACACTTGGAGAAAAACTGAAAATAAATGTGTCACACATGAGGAGAGGCGATAAGGCTCACATGGAGAAGCGAGCCCCACTCATGCATCAAACGCGAGGTGTAGCTTACGATCACCGCTTGGTTTGAGCCAGGCATCACGGATTAAACCGAGAATGAGAGCGAGAGCGTTTGTTGCCACAAAAATCTGACTGCATGACCCGAGCAGGATCAGCAACCGGGTACTAGCCATACCCGCAACAAGTCTGACAACCAGCACATGCAAGCTAAATGTTCCACATTATCCTAACGTGCAAATGGGCATGCATGAAAGCTCCAAACATCAAGCCATCACCAAAGTGGCACTCAACGTTGCTGAAAAGGTTACTTGCTCATGCCAAAGAACTGTAAAACTGCAAGGTTTTGTGTCATCAATTGGACGAGGTGCAGTCTTGCCCAGCATGTGTCTATGATCCTAGCCAAGCACCACTTGAAAAGAGCATCCATGTTGGTTTACTCGTCAGCACAATGTGTGTGTGCGTGTGGAGTCAAGTGGACAAAGGTTCTATTGTCATGAATATGACCAGAAAGCACCACCTCCCCTAGCCCGCATACATATGAGCCCACGCATAACTAAGGCGTACAAGGCAAGCACAACAACAACACGGATATGCACACGACAGAGCTGCAAGAGACAGAGCTACAGGCACTTGCATGCAGTGCTCGAGTCAAACCAATACTGTAGTGCCCCTTACATTCGACTATTTTTTAAAAATGAATTAAGTGACATTTAAATTCGACTATAATTTCTACCCTTGTAATTTTGGACCTGTTTCGTCCAAAGCCCCTGGGTTTTTTTGATGAATGATTTTGGTCGAAATGCTCGTGCACGACCTTTGTCTGTTCCTAAGACTTCGGTTGGCAAGTCTTGAAACTTCAAAAGTTGAGAGCGAGTTGCACCTGGCAGCTCGCTTCGCAGGTCTTGTCACAGCTCGCTCCGCAGCTCGCTGTGCAGCTCGCAAATTGCCACATCTGTGTGAAGCCTCCCGACTGGCCCCTTTTTTTTGCGGCGATAGAAAGGGCCTTAGAGGTGGTCACCCTTTTATTTGGCACCATTACAGTGGGGGCTTACAGCGTCACTGCGCCCCTTATGACTGAAATCATACCAACATAGGTACCCATCGGTTCATAAACCGCAGGGTTATGTGGGACTTCCTTCCTCGTAGGGGTTGGTCACCCACTAAACCTCCACCTCTAAGGGTATCTATTCCACTGGTCGTAACCATGTGAAAAGGGGGTACAGAAAGTTCAGTTACCTGGCCCTCTGTATTAGGACATTTCTTGTTATCCCATCCTGCCATCCATCGGAACAAAAAGGTACAACGATCAAGATGGTTCACCAACCTCTTGAACTTCATTGCCACGTAACCCACCATTCTCCCACCTGCATTAACCCGCCATGAAATTCAGGAAGAATTTATTGCTTTCAACCGCTTCTTCCTCAAAAGAAACGGGACTCCCTACGGAGTCGGCCTCCCGACTGTCGCAAGCCTATGCGGGACTGCGTGCAAAACGTGAAATTTCACGTTCCGCCCGCAGTCCATAGAAGAAATCGCAGAATGTGAAACTGTGTGTAGAGAAAATATATATTTTTGTAATTTTTGGATTGATTCGTCCATGAGAGAAGAATTAATTAGGTGCTTGATGGTTGAAATAAAATTAATTATTTTAGTCAAATGTAAGGGGTAGTACGATAGCATGACCGTAAACTTGAACTTGCCAAAGCTGAGCGTTGTAATAAAGAAGTCAGTTTGTGATTGTGTGTCAATCCACACAACCAGGAAAACGCTAGCAGTCATATTCTTACAAACAAAGTGATGCTCAACATTGATGTACCTGGTACGCATGTGATGCATGTCGTTATTCTCAACAATGGCCTATGTGCTTTGGTGATCGAAGTGCAGAGTGATGTAGCAGATAAAGACAGATAGTTGTTGTAACACGCAAGCACAAACAGACAATCTTACACGTACGTGATCCGAGGACAACGTACTCAGTCTCAATTGAGCTCCTTGTAAGAAACCCTTGTTGATAACTCTTCCACGACAAGTGCAATTGAGCAGAATGTTGTACCCGGAGTGGCTGCGAGCATCTGTGTCATGCGTCCAGTCGCTGTTAGTGAAATCGTCCACGATGACTGAGTGTTGTGCTCTAAAGCGCAGCGTGACACAATTCATGGAGAATGCATAATGCTCTACATGAAGCGCAACCTTAAGGTGTCGCTCATGTGGGCACTGGGAGAAATGTGCCAGATAGTTTACGGCAAACATGATGTCAACACGGGTTGTCAAGGCCAGATACATGAGCGAACCAATGGAATGGACAAAGTCGGTCTGATCGCAAGCATAGCCAAGCTTTGATGCATCAAGAGATCTGAACAACTTCATGTGCAGGGATCACGGGAGCTGAGGCGGACGTGATCACAACCAAAAGAGGAACAAACTCCCAGATTGCATACATGTGCAACCTGGTGGATGTGAAGTAAGCGGCACTGCCAGTCTCGCTTCAGCTCCATGCCAAGGAAAAATCGAGCAAGGCAAAGATCCTTTATTTTGTAAAGAGACAATAGGAGGACCTTGACTTACTAGACAATATTGGGGCTGGGAGAAGTGATGAGGATATTATCGAGTAAGACCAGGATGTTGACAAAGAAAAAAGACGAAGGAGCAAGGAACAAGGCAAGATCCATTATACTGTAACAATACCCCTGTCTCTTAAGAGTCAAGGTGATTCCACGTTCTAGCAGCGACCGCTCCAGTCCGTACAAGGTCTTGCAAAGTCGCCAGGACTTGCTGGTATTGTCTGTAAAGATAGGCGGCTTGACTATTTAAATCTCTTCATCTAGTGTGTTGTTTTAAAGTGTGTTGTTCACATCCATGTGCTCGAGCTCCCAGTCATGGTGTTCCACCAGAATGAAAGCATATCGAGCAGTGGTGTTTTGTCCCACAAGCATGAAAGCCTCATCATAATCAATTTCAGGGATTTGAGAGAATCCCTTGGTAGTCATCATGCTTTGTACCGGTCGACTAAGCCGTCAGGCTTAAGCTTGCGCTTGTAAACCTAGCGTGCAAAGATGCCTCCCGACCAGTAGGGAAATCCACCAGCTCAAACACAATATACTCGCGGAGTGCGACAAGCTCCTCTTGCATGGATTTCTTCCGAAGTGAGAAGTTAGCAGCCTCGTGAGCCTCACAAAGACTGGTGGACTGAGGTGCTAGGGGAGAAAGGCCAAACAGGGGCGCTGGTAGTAAAACAGACAGCAACATAGAGAAATCACTGGCATTGTGGAACTCCTCACCAATTAGGAATTATGTAAGAGCAGTGCCAGGATGCAAGACACCAATGCTAAGGCCATCAGGGGCCATGACAGTGAGACCGAGGGTGCGAAGCCCAGGATTCCGAGACTTCACAACATTTATGTGAGGGGATAGCAGCACAGAAATGTCTGTCTTGATCTAAGACAGGACAGGTGGGTGATGTTGGCAGGACAGGGAGCTCTGCTAGGGGTCACGTGTCAGGCAAGGCCGGTCTGACCGTGTCAGAGGACAAGAGGATATAGGCGACGAAGCAGAGTTGGACAGCGATGCATGAGGAGGCATGAAATGAGAGGTAGATGAAGTAGAGAGATCAGGAGTAGACGAAGAGTGAGACGATGACACCTGGCACGGATGCCAACGACTTGGGTGAGACTGTGTCCACCGAACGTGAGACGCTCTTATCAGAGGACGCGATAGGTATGGTCCCCCACCTAGCTGAGAGAGTGCGGTGAGCGACTCAGCAGCGGCAAGATGATTGTGATCACGTTTAAAATTAGACCGGAAGGATAGAGCGTTGCAGAACTCGATAACACGATGATAAGCAAGGTCCCATTTTCTTGAAGTCTTGGATTGCATGGACACACCAAGAAAGGCACAAAGACGACCACGGCTACACAACTTACCATCTTTGGGGACCCACAGGACTACAACACAGTCCAAGACACGGACAAGGCAAAGATCAGCTTGACGAATCCTCCAACGCTCAAATGGAGTGTCACCACAAAGAAGAGGGTCATAGGGAACACGGGTCCAACCCCAGGTCATGTAAGAAATGACTTCAAAGGCTATGAGGAGAGGGAGATCATAATCCGAGAGAAGAGAGAATATTTCATCAGCAGATTGCAGTTCCAACGTATAAAAACACTGTTATGTTGGGATGAGTACGGATCGCAAAGGCTCCATGCACACCCTCTGAGACTGGAGAAAACAGGATGTGGGAAAAAAAACTCACAACCCCGATGAGACTAGAAGCTGACGGTGGCATGAACGCTTAGCCTGGGACAACCAATCCTCAAGGAAATTGCACAGGTCACTTTTTTGGTGTAGGACAAAGATCCGATGGAAGCGCAAAAATTCATGAGTCAGGCAGAGAACATAGTGACCAAGACCACCAAGGAAGTCATGGAACAGGGGTCGTATGATATTAATGTGCACCCGCTCAAGAGGATGAAATGTTAGATGGTCAGAGGTGGAAAAGGGAGAAAAGTACAAATCGTGTTTTACTCTGCAACTTCTACCAATGCACCATCTACGTTTCGCTACGCATTATAAAGGGAGGATAAAAATGAAGTGAAGAAATATGAAGGCTGGTTGAAGATAAATTTGTGAAACATGGAGGGACTAGAAGCAAGTTTTTTGACGTATGGGGGGAATGGAGAGGAATTTTCTAAGACTGAGCAGTTGAGGATGGTCACGCTAGGGCAAGACAAAAGTCCACCATTGGAATTCCACCCTGTAGGAGGACGCCGAGTCGGCTCTGCTCCCTGCTCCACACTACATCAACATTTTCCATGCTTCTCATGTGTTGCACAGTGGATCATGAGACACAATTGCGGAATAAAGGTTGAAAATAGAATGATCTCCTTACACAATACAAGAACTTAAATCAGCTAGCCTAGGCGCCGCCACGTTGCTCGGTGAGAGAAGTATTACGGGATAGTCTGAGGATTCTGCTGGAGGTAAGAATCTCTAGGATCCTCTCACGGCCAATTCTAGTCTGGCTCCAGCGCAATGAAATTATTCTTTGGCTGTCTTTGATCTTCTCTCTTTGGCATGATGTCCAACTACATGTACTCCGGTCCAATCCGATTGATTAGAATGTGGTCGTTGCACCAATCATGATGGCACATTTGTCCATCATAGGTTGATGCTCTGGTCACCTTGTCACCCCCTCACCTCACTGACAGTCGGTGAGGCTGAACAAATCCCACTTTCTCATTTTTTAGTAACCAGACAGCAAGTCGTGCAAACGTGACGAATGCACAGGATAGGAAACAGTGACAGTGTCACCCAATCCCCTTTAAAATCTGACTGCTCCGAAGTTAAGACTGACGGGGTGGGCCCACCGTGGATGGAAAATACCCACACAAATGTTTTTGTCTTTCCTTGTGTCCGTGTCGTTTGGTGGAGTACAAAGCTCAGAGAAACATAATGTCGAAGTCCAATTGATTGTGTAGTCCAGGACTTGGTACTAGCATATGAAGCCGGCCAATGTATGTGAACATCGTGGGGGTCGGGGAGCCACTTCAACGATGAGAGCATAAGGACTCCCCTCCGAGACCAAGTAGGGACCATCACACCGGTCCCCACACGTGGTATTTGATGTCTAACTAGGTGCTTGTCATATTTTTTCATGATGAGTATCTTTGTTGCAAGTATAGAGGAGTTGTCAGTGCTCTCACTTTACATTTTCTTGTCTTGCTCATGCTCTTCTCATATTCATCATGCTGCCTTGTTTGAAATACTTAGCGCAATCGGAAGGGGTGACATGATCTGGGCCACTAATGAGTCGATAGACCATGACAGTGGCGGTGTTGTGGTTATGATAAGTGGCGGAAAAGGTAGATCGGCCGTCCAAGGACGTTCTCACGAGGTGTACATAAATGGAGTGTCAGCCGAAGACAGAACAGGTTGTGATAGATTTTCCACCATGTTCAGGATGGCCAACATTTGCATCGTGTCAGCACCTTCGACTTCCCTTGCTTGAAGGCATCCGCCAGGTATGTCCCATGACGTGCCCATAGACTCCTCGGCTCCTCGTCCTCCTTCTCTAACTACTCCATCTTTGTCTGGCGTACGGTGGTAGTGGCGGCCACGTGCCGGTTTTGATGTTCAAAATCCTAATCTTAAGCAGTGTCCATCCACAGAGGAGGGGATGGATGGAGTTGGAGAAGGTTTTGTAGTAGATGTGGAGGGTACTACACCCTTGGTGGTAGGTAGAAAACCGGAGGTGGTAGAGGAAACCACTCAAATGGTGGAGACGGTGGAGGAATCTACTCGAGTTTGTCAAACGACGGGGGTGGAAAAAATCACACCAAAACAGACAGGTGACGGAGGTGGTGCACGAAGCCAGTCTACATATACCATTCTTGCCGAGGCCGCCTTGTTTCCCGTCTAGAGGTTAGGAGAGGGCAAGCCTCCAAATGGGCCCCCATTATTCCACAATGGCTGCCGCCTGTCCCTTTCACCATGTTGTTAACCGTCGGGAGGCTAGTTCGTGGGGCCATCCGCCGAGACCTATGCTCCGCCCTTGGAGATGAGGAGAACTGGCCATGGCTGAGGATGGCACTGGCCGCGAAGAAATGGAGGTGGATGAGTCACCTTGGAGCTTGGGTTCTCCCACCTTGTCGGAGCCGCGTGTGGTCTTTTGCTCATGGTCTCCGAGAGGTTGGCCAAGGGACGCCAATGGAAGACACCCCTTCCACGTCAGGTTCACCACCTGAGACCATACAACAACAAATCTCGCTTTTCTCGCGTATGGCTTAGTAGATCATGAGATAGAAGTGTGGAGTAGTAGAAGTTAATGGCCTCCTTACACATAACTACTACACATTTATCAGTGGACTACATAAACCAGCTAGCCTAGACACCGTCGCATGTCTTGGCGAGGGAGGATATTACTTGATGGTCCCAGGAATCTGCTGGAGGCGGGAATCTTTGAGACTCACCCACTCGGCCCGCCAGTCTGGCCCAACGCAATGTCATCATCCTTCGACTTGTCTTCGATCTTCCCTCCTTGGCATGATGTCTGGCTTTCCAAACTCCGGTCCAATCCACTCGATTGGAATATGGTTGTTGCGCCAATCACGATGGCATATTCGTCCATCGCGAATTGTCGCTCCGGTTATCCTTGGCCTAAAACCAGAATCGTTTTATTGTATCAATCAAGTTTTCACAATAACAAACAATGGTTGCAGCCAATCATCGATGACCTCGAAACACAGGGTAGAGGTGATCGATGATTGGCTAGTCGTTCCATCAATCGACGGTTTGCCGCCACCAACTCCAAGTTCGTCCAGCTCATGTCGATGTGTCAACATCAAACGTGGAACAATGCCGTTGGTGAAGACGGCCTCGTGATTCACGCGGTAGACCGTGTAGTAGCCGGTCGGCTACTACACGGGCTGGCCCAAGCAAACTCCGGCGAGGTTTCAAACACTAAAAATTCAAACGTTCGCAACTGAGGCCGATGCGTATCATCGCAGCCGTTCCTACAATCAAATTTGGCTTCTGTCGATGCATCGTTGAAAAAACAGTTTTACAACTATCCCAAGCCTAATTGTAGAACTATGTTATCGCTAAATTTTTAACAATAGTTGTGCCACGGAGGCATAGATTAATTTATTGATGAACATTTTTGCACTAAAACGGTTCTGGAACATTGCAGTGGAAAAAGGCACAATTGCGATTTATTGAAGCGCGGGAGCAGCTCATCAGCGCTTATCACTTGGCAAACCGTCAGAATCTTCACGGCACGATAGTTGAAAACTCTTGGGTCAATTACTTTGTTAGTGACGAGTGTGAAACTTTATTGTCTTATGTGATTCGACTTGTAACTAATTAACAATATTGGTTCGTCACAAAACGTATTTGCAGTAAGTAGCCCCGGTCTCCGCGGGGTCGCTCCAATTTAATTAACCGACCAGTTTGAAATTGTTCATCAAGTCTTGAACTTACACAGAAGATCTTTCTTAGTCCAAACATGTTCTACTGAAGAATTATATGTCTAAATCATGCGATGGAAACCTTCTGCACAGACACAGTAGCTCAATCTAGGTTTATCTAATAAGACATCTTGTTTCGTCAGAAAAAAATGATTCACGCATCAACTTGAGTGGTAAAGAAGAACATTTAACAAATGAAAACAAAAAAACTATTTTTCATTTCCTTATAATTCTAAGGGAAGTTTCAATTATTTTGTTGATTTAACGATAATGTATGAAGAATCAAATCAAAATAAAATGAAATTCTTGTCATTATATTTCTAAGAAGAAATATCTGTTTAGTAAACATGACATGACATGTCACTTAAAATAGAAATTTTGTGCCTTTATAAAAGTTACGAATTATGAACTAGTAAATTAATGGACACAATTCTATCTGTTAATGTTGAAAAAATTAAAATTCTGTTCCAAATTTGTTTTAAACATGGGGGAGGTTCAGAACTTTTGTTCATGTTGAAAAAAACATGAGAAGGAAGAAATAATGCAAAAAATTATCTTAATGATAGGATTATTATGATATTTCAGAAAATAACAATGCTATTGTTATGAATTATAGATATAATATGAAATTAAAATATTTTAGAATTTTTTTCTATAGTTAATTACTTTGAAAAAATTCAACCCAGGTGAAAACAATTGTAAGGATGAATTAAGAATATTAATATCCACAAACATATAATTGAATTTCATTACACGTTTTTAAGACCCTATAGAATGTTCTTCATGCAAAAACTATAATATTAAAAAATCTTGTTTTGAGAGGCTTTTTAATGAATTATTAATATAAAAACTTACAATTAATTAATTTCAAAAGCCTCTCACAATATGATGTTCGAATATTGTATTTTTATATTATTGAATAACATTTTATATGTTTTCACCAACGTAAATTTAAATTTCCATTACATGTTTGGGGGTATTTAAATTCTTAAACCATCCTTATAACGTTTTCACGCGAGTTAAATTTTTTTGTAAAGGAGTTTGATATGTAAAAAACTTATTATATGATATTTCAATTTCATCATTCATCCGTAATTTCATAACCATAGCAATACCATTTTTATGAAACATCACAAGAATTCTATCCTTAAGATACATTTTTGTATTATTTATTTCTTCTCATGTTTTTTATAAACATGAACAAAAACTTTGAACTGCCTCCATGTTGAAAACAACGTTAGGAAACATATTACTCTTTTACAACATGGAAAGACATAATTGTGCCCATCAATTAAACTTTTCATAATATGTAACTTTAATGAAGGCGTAAAAATGTTGTTGTAAATAGAATTTAAATTCATATTTATTCCACTGATTTTTTTTGTAGAAAAGGAATGAGAAAATTTCACTGTGTTTTAATTTGATTCGTTATACATTATCATTAAAGCTAAAAAATAATTAAAGCTTCCCCTAGACTTAAAATGAAATGAAAACTAGTTTTTTTGGTTTTCATTTGTTTATTTTTTATTGACCACTTAAGTTGATGCGTGATTCTTTTTTTTAGGAAGGAAAATGTATTATTAGATAGACCTAGATTGAGCTATGTTGTATATGCAAGAAGTTTCCTTCCCATGATTTAGACATATAATTCTTCAGTAGAACATGTTCGGACTAGAAAAGGTCTTCTGTGTATGTTCGAGGACAGAAGAACGATTTCAAATTGGTCGGTTGAAAAAATTGGAGCGGCCCCGCGGAGACTGGGGCTACTTACTATAAATAAGTTTTGTGACGAACTAGTATTGGTAATTAGTTGCGAGTCGAATCACCTAAGACAACAAAGTTTCGCACTCGTTACTAACGAAGTAATTGACCCAAAACTCTTTTGGTTCGAGGCCCTTGTCACCCATAGTGTTGTACTATTCATAGTTAGAGACCTCTTTTTCAGGGCAAATGCGCGGAGCGCATTTGCCCTGAAAATGTGTAGTATAGTGGGCAGGCCCGGACAAACCAGGCCTGCAGTGCCAGCCGGCCTGCAGGCCTGCCGACCGAATGACGGTCATCGCACGTCGTACGGTACGTTTCGCAATTTTTTTGGAGAATGAAAACGAACGAGCATCGTGTGCCTACGTTCCGGCGTCATGGATGTCGGAAGAATATGGTCACGCAGGAAAGTTGATGACTATTCTTGGCGATTGCAAAGTAAGATACAGAACAGAGAGTACATCCATCATATACCCGGACACGCAAGTACATTCTGCAGTTTTGTTCGTATGGACACGAACCGAATTTGTTATGTTCTGAGATCTAGACATAGGTGTGAACGGAAGTCATGTCATGGTCATTGTGTTCATATGTGTGACTAGTTTTCCGTAATCACACACGTACACAGAACACTTCTGTGCCAAATACGACATTGTGAACGGAAATGACATGATGCTGTTCGTGACAATGGGCACGAAAAACAGTGACGTAGAATCCGTCCTCTGAAACTGGGAAACAAAAGCAGAATATGTTTTTACATACCCCAGAACGAAGAAAGGAGGAGGAGGCTTTTGGTAGTTACTAAGAAAGCCGATGTATGATCCCGATTGCGTGGACCATGTGATAATCAGCCACGCATACGGCGTGTTTGGTTACAGCCCCAGCGCAACAATTCCGTTCTCGCAAATGGCCCTTCAGAAATGCGTGGCGTAAAATGCGGCGCGTAGATGTAGCCGTACACTACTGCCATGTGTGATAATATCGATGAAACCCACACCGGAGGCCCCGAGAGCATGCCGGCAGCTGTGAGCGCAGCCACGCACCCAGTGAACGCGTACGGCCCCGGCGCAACAATTCCGTTCTCGCAAATGGCCCGTCACAAATGCGTGGCGTAAAATGCGGCGCGTAGACGTAGCCGTACACTACTGCCAGGTGCAATAATCTCGATGAAACCCACACCGGAGGCCCCGAGAGCGCGCCGGCAGCTGTGAGCGCCGCCACTCACCTAGTGAACGCGTACGGCCCCTGCGCAACAATTCCGTTCTTGCAAATGGCCTGTCAAAAATGCGTGGCGTAAAATGCGGCACGTAGACGTAGCCGTACACTACTGCCAGGTGCAATAATCTCGATGAAATCCACACCGGAGGCCCCGAGAGCGCGCCGGCAGGTGTGAGCGCAGCCACACACCCAGTGAACGCGTATGGCCCCGACGCAACAATTCCGTTCTCACAAATGGCCCGTCAGAAATGCGTGGCGTAAGATGCGACGCGTAGAAGTAGCCGTACACTACTGCCAAGTGCGATAATCTTGATGAAACCCACACCAAAGGCCCCGAGAGCGTACCGGTAGCTGTGAGCGCAGCCACGCACCCAGTGAACGCGTACGGCCCCGGCGCAACAATTCTGTTCTCGCAAATGGCCCATCCAAAATGCGTGGCGTAAAATGCGGCGCGTAGACGTAGCCGAACACTACTGCCAGGTGCGATAATCTCGATGAAACCCACACCGGAGGCCCCGAGAGCGCTCCGGCAGCTGTGAGCACAGCCACACACCCAGTGAATGCGTACGGCCCCGTCGCAACAATTCTGTTCTCGCAAATGGCCCGCCAGAAATGCATGGCGTAAAATGCGGTGCGTAGACGTTGCCGTACACTAGTGCCAGGTGCGATAATCTCGATGAAACCCACACCGGAGGCCTTGAGAGCGCGCCGGCAGCTGTGAGCGCAGCCACGCACCTAGTGAACGCGTACGGCCCCGGCGCAACAATTCCGTTCTCGCAAATGGCCCGTCAGAAATGCGTGGCGTAAAATGCGGCACGTAGACGTAGCCGTAACCTACTGCTAGGTACAATAATCTCGATGAAACCCACACCGGAGGCCCCGAGAGCGCGCCGGCAGCTGTGAGCGCAGCCACGCACCCAGTGAACGCGTACGACCCCGGCGCAACAATTCCGTTCTCACAAATGGCCCGTCAGAAATGCGTGGCGTAAAATGCGGCGCGTAAACATAGCCGTACACTACTGCCAGGTGCAATAATCTTGATGAAATCCACACCGGAGGCCTCGAGAGCGCGCCGGCAGCTGTGAGCGCAGCCACGCACCCAGTGAACGCGTACGGCCCTGGCGGAACAATTCCGTTCTCGCAAATGGCCCGTCAGAAAATGTGTGGCGTAAAATGCGGCGCATATACGTAGCCGTACACTACTACCAGGTGCGATAATCTCGATGAAACCCACACCAGAGGCCCCGAGAGCGCGCCTGCAATTGTGAGCGCAGCCACGCACCCACTGAACGCATACGGCCCCGGTGCAACAATTCCGTTCTCACAAATGGCCCGTCAAAAATGCGTGGCATAAAATGTGGCGCGTAGACGTAGCCGTACACTACTGCCAGGTGTGATAATCTGGATGAAACCGACACCGGAGGCCCCGAGAGCGCGCTGGCAGCTGTGAGCGCAGCCACGCACCCAGTGAACGCGTACGGCCCCGGCGTAACAATTCCATTGTCGCAAATGGCCCGTCATAATTGCGTGGCATAAAATGCGGCGCGTAGACGTAGCCGTACACTTCTGCCAGGTGCAATAATCTCGATGAATCCCACACCGGAGGCCCCGAGAGCGCGCCGGCAGCTGTGAGCGCAGCCAGGCACCCAGTGAACGCGTACGGCCCCAGCGCAACAATTCCGTTCTCGCAAATGGCCTGTCAGAAATGCGTGGCGTAAAATGCGGCGTGTAGACGTAGCTGTACACTACTGTCAGGTGCGATAATCTCGATGAAACCCACACCGGAGGCCTAGAGAGCGCGGCGGCAGCTGTGAGCGCAGCCACGCACCCAGTGAACGCGTACGGCCCCGGTGCAACAATTCCGTTCTCGCAAATGGCCCGTCAGAAATGCGTGGTGTAAAATGCAGCACGTAAACGTAGCCGTAGACTACTGCTAGGTGCGATAATCTTGATGAAACCCACACCGGAGGCCCCGAGAGCGTGCCGGCAGCTATGAGCGCAGCCACGCACCCAGTGAACGCGTACGGCCCCAACGCAACAATTCCGTTCTCACAAATGGCCCGTCAGAAATACGTGGCGTAAAATGCGACGCGTAGAAGTAGCCGTACACTACTGCCAGGTGCGATAATCTCGATGAAACCCACACCGGAAGCCCCGACAGCGCGCCGGCAGCTGTGAGCGCAGCCACACACCAAGTGAACGCGTACGGTCCTGGTGCAAGAATTCCGTTCTCGCAAATGGCCCGTCAGAAATGCATGGCGTAAAATGCGGCGCGTAGACGTAGCCATACACTACTGCCAGGTGCGGTAATCTCGATGAAACCCACACCGGAGGCCCCGAGAGCGCGCCGGGAGCTGTGAGCGCAGCCACACATCCAGTGAACGCGTACGGCCCTAGCGCAACAATTCCGTTCTCGCAAATGGCCCGTCAGAAATGCATGGCGTAAAATGCGGCACGTAGACGTTGCTGTACACTACTGCCAGGTGCGATAATCTTGATGAAACCCACACCGGAGGCCCCGAGAGCGCGCCGGCAGCTGTGAGCGCAGCCACGCA
>SZWC01015126.1:41744-56598 GCA_023375785.1 Penium margaritaceum
TGATAATCTTGATGAAACCCACACCGGAGGCCCCGAGAGCGCGCCGGCAGCTGTGAGCGCAGCCACGTACCCAGTGAACGCATACGGCCCCGGCGCAACAATTTCGTTCTCAAAAATGGCCCGTCAGAAATGCATGGCGTAAAATTCGGCGCGTAGACGTAGCCGTAACCTACTCCCCAGGTACGATAATCTTGATGAAACCCACACTGGAGGCCCCGAGAGCGCGCCGGTAGCTGTGAGCGCAGCCACGCACCCAGTGAACGCGTACGGCCCTGGCGCAACAATTCCGTTCTCGCAAATGGCCCATCAGAAATGCGTACCGTAAAATGCGGCGCGTAAACATAGTCGTACACTACTGCCAGGTGCAATAATCTTGATGAAAGCCACACCGGAGGCCTCGAGAGCACGCCGGCAGCTATGAGCGCAGCCACGCACAAAGTGAACGCGTACGGCCCCGGCGCAACAATTCCGTTCACACAAATGGCCCGTCAGAAATGCTTGGCGTAAAATGCGGCGCGTAGACGTAGACGTACACTACTGCCAAGTGTGATAATCTCGATGAAACCCACACCGGAGGCCTCCAGAGCGCGCCGGCAGATGTGAGCGCAGCCACGCACCCAGTGAACGCGTACGGCCCCGGCGCAACAATTCCGTTCTCGCAAATGGCCCGTCAGAAATGCGTGGTGTTAAATGCGACACGTAGACGTGGCCGTACACTACTGCCAGGTGCAATAATCTCGATGAAATCAACACCGGAGGCCCCGAGAGCGCGCCGGCAGCTGTGAGCGCAGCCACGCACCCAGTGAACGCGTACGGCCCCGATGCCACAATTCCGTTCTCACAAATGGCCCGTCAGAAATGCGTGGCGTAAAATGAGGCGCGTAGACGTAGCCGTACACTACTGCCAGGTGCAATAATCTCGATGAAACCCACACCGGAGGCCCCGAGAGCGCGCCGACAGCTGTGAGCGTAGCCACGCACCCACTGAACGCGTACGGCCCCGGCGCAACAATTCTGTTCTCGCAAATGGCCCGTCAGAAATGCATGGCGTAAAATGCGCCGCGTAGACGTTGCCGTACACTACTGCCAGGTGCAATGATCTCGATGAAACCCACACCGGAGGCCCCGAGAGCGCGCCGGCAGCAGTGAGCGCAGCCAGACACCCAGTGAACGCGTACGGCCCCGGCGCAACAATTCCGTTCTCGCAAATGGCCCATCAGAAATGCGTGGCGTAAAATGCGGTGCGTAGACATAGCCGTAACCTACTTCTAGGTACAATAATCTCGATGAAACCTACACCAGAGGCCCCAAGAGCGCGCCGGTAGCTGTGAGCGCAGCCACGCACCCAGTGAACGCGTACGGCCCCGGCGCAACAATTCCGTTCTCGCAAATGGCCCGTCAGAAATGCATGGCGTAAAATGCGGCGCGTAAACATAGTCAAACACTACTGCCAGGTGCGATAATCTCGATGAAACCCACACCGGAGGCCTCGAGAGCGCTCCGGCAGCTATGAGCGCAGCCACGCACCAAGTGAACGCGTACGGCTTGGGCGCAACAATTCCGTTCTCGCAAATGGCCCATCAGAAATGTGTGGCGTAAAATGCGGCGCGTAGACATACCCGTACACTACTGCCAGGTGCGATAATCTCGATGAAACCCACACCGGAGGCCCCGAGAGCACGCCGGCAGATGTGAGCGCATCCACGCACCCAGTGAACACGTACGGACCCGGCGCAACAATTCCGTTCTCGCAAATGGCCCGTCAAAAATGCGTGGCGTAAAATGCAGCACGTAGACGTAGCCGTACACTAGTGCCACGTGCAATAATCTCGATGAGATCCACACCAGAGGCCCCGAGAGCGCGCCAACAGCTGTGAACGCAGCCACGCACCCATTGAACACGTACGGCCCCGACGCAACAATTCCGTTCTCACAAATGGCCCGTCAGAAATGTGTGGCGTAAAATGCAACGCGTAGAAGTAGCCGTACACTACTGTCAAGTGCGATAATCTCGATGAAACCCACACCGGAGGCCCCGAGAGCGCGCCGGCAGCTGATAGCGCAGCCACGCACCCAGTGAACGCGTACGGCCCCGGCGCAACAATTCCGTTCTCGCAAATGGCCGGTCGAAAATGCGTGGCGTAAAATGCAGCGCGTAGACGTAGCCGTACACTACTTCTAGGTGCGATAATCTCGATGAAACCCACACCGGAGGCCCCGAGAGCGCGCCGGCAGCTGTGAGCGCAGCCACGCACCCAGTGAACGCGTACGGCCCCGACGCAACAATTCTGTTCTCACAAATGGCCCGTCAGAAATGCATGGCGTAAAATGCGACGCGTAGAAGTAGCCGTACACTACTGCCAGGTGTGATAATCTTGATGAAACCCACACCGGAGGCCCCGAGAGCGCGCCTGCAGCTGTGAGCGCAGCCACGTACCCAGTGAACGCGTACGGCTTCGGCACAACAATTCCGTTCTCGAAAATGGCCTGTCAGAAATGCGTGGCGTAAATTGCGGCGCGTAGACGTAGCCGTACACTACTGCCAGGTGCGATAATCTCGATGAAACCTACACCAGAGGCCCCGAGAGCGCGCCGGCAGCTGTGAGCGCAGCCACGCACCCAGTGAACGCGTACGGCCCTGGCGCAACAATTCTGTTCTCGGAAATGACCCGTTAGAAATGCATGGCATAAAATGCGGCACGTAGACGTTGCCGTACACTACTGCCAGGTGCGATAATCTTGATGAAACCCACACCGGAGGCCCCGAGAGCGCGTCGGCAGCTGTGAGCGCAGCCACGCACCCAGGGAACGCGTACGGCCCCGGCGCAACAATTCCGTTCTCGCAAATGGCCCGTCAGAAATGCGTGGCGTAAAATGCGGTGCGTAGACGTAGCCGTAACCTACTTCCAGGTACAAGAATCTCGATGAAACCCACACCGGAGGCCCCGAGAGCGCGCCGGCAGCTGTGAGCGCAGCCACGCACCCAGTGAACGCATACGACCCCGGCGCAACAATTCCGTTCTCACAAATGGCCTGTCAGAAATGTGTGGCTTAAAATGCGGTGCGTAAACATAGTCGTACACTACTGCCAGGTGTGATAATTTTGATGAAACCCACACCGGAGGCCTTGAGAGCGCGCCGGCAGCTATGAGCGCAGCCACGCACCAAGTGAACACGTACGGCCCCGGGGCAACAATTCCGTTCTCGCAAATGGCTCGTCAGAAATGCATGGTGTAAAATGCGGCGCGTAGACGTAGCCGAACACTACTGCCAGGTGCGATAATCTCGATGAAACCCACACCGGAGGCCCCGAGAGCACCCCGGCAGATGTGAGCGCAGCCAAGCACCGAGTGAACGCGTACGGCCCCGGCGCAACAATTCCGTTCTCGCAAATGGCCCATCAGAAATGCGTGGCGTAAAATGTGGCACGTAGACGTAGCCGTACACTACTGCCAGGTGCAATAATCTTGATGAAATCCACACCGGAGGTCCCGAGAGCGCGCCGGCAGTTGTGAGCGCAGCCACGCACCCAGTGAACACGTACGGCCCAGACGCAACAATTCCGTTCTCACAAATGGCCCGTCAGAAATGCGTGGCGTAAAATGCGACGCGTAGAAGTAGCCGTACACTACTGTCAAGAGCGATAATCTCGATGAAACCCACACCGGAGGCCCCGAGAGCGCGCCGGCAGCTGTGAGCGCAGCCACGCACCCAGTGAACGCGTACGGCCCCGGTGCAACATTTCCGTTCTCGCAAATGGCCCGTCAGAAATGCGTGGCGTAAAATGCAGCGCGTAGACGTAGCCGTACACTACTGCTAGGTGCGATAATCTCGATGAAGACCACACCGGAGGCCCCGAGAGCGCGCCGGCAGCTGTGAGCGCAGCCACGCATCCAGTGAACGCGTACGGCCCCGGCGCAACAATTCCGTTCTCGCAAATGGCCCGTCAGAAATGCATGGCGTAAAATGCGGCGCGTAGACGTTGCCGTACACTACTGCCAGGTGTGATAATCTTGATGAAACCCGCACCAGAGGCCCCGAGAGCGCGCCGGCAGCTGTGAGCACAGCCACGCACCCAGTGAACACATACGGCCCCGGCGTAACAATTCCGTTCTCGAAAATGGCCCGTCAGAAATGCGTAGCGTAAAATGCGGCGCGTAGACGTAGCCGTAACCTACTGCCAGGTACGATAATCTCGATGAAACCCACACCGGAGGCCCCGAGAGCGCGCCGGCAGCTGTGAGCTCTGCCACGCACCCAGTGAACGCGCACGGCCCTGGCGCAACAATTCCGTTCTCGCAAATGGCCCGTCACAAATGCATGGCGTAAAATGCGGTGCGTAAACATAGCCGTACACTACTGCCAGGTGTGATAATCTTGATGAAACCCACACCGGAGGCCCCGAGAGCGCGCCGGCAGATGTGAGCGCAGCCACGCACCAAGTGAACGCGTACGGCCCCGACGCAACAATTCCGTTCTCGCAAATGGCTTGTCAGAAATGCGT
Organism: Penium margaritaceum; assembly: GCA_023375785.1. Taxonomy (NCBI): domain Eukaryota; kingdom Viridiplantae; phylum Streptophyta; class Zygnematophyceae; order Desmidiales; family Peniaceae; genus Penium; species Penium margaritaceum. The sequence continues at coordinate 46,249 of SZWC01015126.1, forward strand.
GGCGTAAAATGCGGCACGTAGACGTAGCCGTACACTACTGCCAGGTGTGATAATCTTGATGAAACCCACACCGGAGGCCCCGAGAGCGCGCCGGCAGATGTGAGCGCAGCCACGTTCCCAGTGAACGCGTACGGCCCCGACGCAACAATTCCGTTCTCACAAATGGTCCGTCAGAAATGCGTGGCGTAAAATGCGACGCGTAGAAGTAGCCGTACACTACTGTCAGGTGCGATAATCTTGATGAAACCCACACCGGAGGCCCCGAGAGCGCGCCGGCAGCTGTGAGCGCAGCCACGCACCCAGTGAACGCGTACGGCCCCGATGCAACAATTCCGTTCTCACAAATGGCCCGTCAGAAATGCGTGGCGTAAAATGCGACGCGTAGAAGTAGCCGTACACTATTGCCAGGTGCGATAATCTTGATGAAACCCACACCGGAGGCCCCGAGAGCGCGCCGGCAGCTGTGAGCGCAGCCACGCACCCTGTGAACGCGTACGGCCCCGGCGCAACAATTCCGTTCTCGCAAATGGCCCGTCAGAAATGCGTGGCGTGAAATGCGGCACGTAGACGTAGCCGTACACTACTGCCAGGTGCAATAATCTCGATGAAACCCACACCGGAGGCCCCGAGAGCGCGCCGACAGCTGTGAGCGCAGCCACGCACCCACTGAACGCGTACGGCCCCGGCGCAACAATTCTGTTCTCGCAAATGGCCCGTCAGAAATGCATGGCGTAAAATGCGCCGCGTAGACGTTGCCGTACACTACTGCCAGGTGCAATGATCTCGATGAAACCCACACCGGAGGCCCCGAGAGCGCGCCGGCAGCTGTGAGCGCAGCCACGCACCCAGTGAACGCGTACGGCCCCGGCGCAACAATTCCGTTCTCGCAAATGGACCATCAGAAATGTGTGGCGTAAAATGCGGTGCGTAGACGTAGCCGTAACCTACTTCTAGGTACAATAATCTCGATGAAACCTACACCGGAGGCCCCAAGAGCGCGCCTGTAGCTGTGAGCGCAGCCACGCACCCAGTGAACGCGTACGACCCCGGCGCAACAATTCCGTTCTCGCAAATGGCCTGTCAAAAATGCGTGGCGTAAAATGCGGCGCGTAAACATAGTCAAACACTACTGCCAGGTGCGATAATCTCGATGAAAACCACACCGGAGGCCTCGAGAGCGCGCCGGCAGCTATGAGCGCAGCCACGCACCAAGTGAACGCGTACGGCCCGGGCGCAACAATTCCGTTCTCGCAAATGGCCCGTCAGAAATGCGTGGCGTAAAATGCGGCGCGTAGACATACCCGTACACTACTGCCAGGTGCGATAATCTCGATGAAACCCACACCGGAGGCCCCGAGAGCACGCCGGCAGATGTGAGCGCATCCACGCAGCCAGTGAACACGTACGGCCCCGGCGCAACAATTCCGTTCTCGCAAATGGCTCGTCAGAAATGCGTGGCGTAAAATGTGGCACGTAGACGTAGCCGTACACTACTGCCAAGTGCAATAATCTCGATGAAATCCACATCGGAGGCCCCGAGAGCGCGCCAACAGCTGTGAATGCAGCCACGCACCCATTGAACACGTACGGCCCCGACGCAACAATTCCGTTCTCACAAATGGCCCGTCAGAAATGTGTGGCGTAAAATGCAACACGTAGAAGTAGCCGTACACTACTGTCAAGTGCGATAATCTCGATGAAACCCACACCGGAGGCCCCGAGAGCGCGCCGGCAGCTGTGAGCGCAGCCACGCACCCAGTGAACGAGTACGGCCCCGGCGCAACAATTCCGTTCTCGCAAATGGCCCGTCGGAAATGCGTGGCGTAAAATGCAGCGCATAGACGTAGCCGTACACTACTGCTAGGTGCGATAATCTCGATGAAACCCACACCGGAGGCCCCGAGAGCGCGCCGGCAGCTGTGAGCGCAGCCACGCACCCAGTGAACGCGTACGGCCCTGACGCAACAATTCTGTTCTCACAAATGGCCTGTCAGAAATGCATGGCGTAAAATGCGACGCGTAGAAGTAGCCGTACACTACTGCCAGGTGTGATAATCTTGATGAAACCCACACCGGAGGCCCCGAGAGCGCGCCTGCAGCTGTGAGCGCAGCCACGCACCCAGTGAACGCGTACGGCTTCGGCACAACAATTCGGTTCTCGAAAATGGCCTGTCAGAAATGCGTGGCGTAAAATGCCGCGCGTAGACGTAGCCGTACACTACTGCCAGGTGCGATAATCTCAATGAAACCCACACCAGAGGCCCCGAGAGCGCGCCGGCAGCTGTGAGCGCAGCGACGCACCTTGTGAACGCGTACGGCCCTAGCGCAACAATTCTGTTCTCGGAAATGACCCGTTAGAAATGCATGGTGTAAAATGCGGCACGTAGACGTTGCCGTACACTACTGCCAGGTGCGATAATCTTGATGAAACCCACACCGGAGGCCCCGAGAGCGCGCCGGCAGCTGTGAGCGCAGCCACGCACCCAGTGAACGCGTACGGCCCCGGCGCAACAATTCCGTTCTCGCAAATGGCCCGTCAGAAATGCGTGGCGTAAAATGCGGTGCGTAGACGTAGCCGTAACCTACTGCCAGGTACAATAATCTCGATGAAACCCACACCGGAGGCCCCGAGAGCGCGCCGGCAGCTGTGAGCGCAGCCACGCACCCAGTGAACGCATACGGCCCCGGCGCAACAATTCCGTTCTCGCAAATGGCCTGTCGGAAATGCGTGGCGTAAAATGCGGTGCGTAAACATAGTCGTACACTACTGCCAGGTGCAATTATTTTGATGAAACCCACACCGGAGGCCTTGAGAGCGCGCCGGCAGCTATGAGCGCAGCCACGCACCAAGTGAACACGTACGGCCCCGGGGCAACAATTCCGTTCTCGCAAATGGCTCGTCAGAAATGCATGGCGTAAAATGCGGTGCGTAGATGTAGCCGAACACTACTGCCAGGTGCGATAATCTTGATGAAACCCACACCGGAGGCCCCGAGAGCACGCCGGCAGATGTGAGCGCAGCCAAGCACCGAGTGAACGCGTACGGCCCCGGCGCAACAATTCCGTTCTCGCAAATGGCCCATCAGAAATGCGTGGCGTAAAATGCGGCACGTAGACGTAGCCGTACACTACTGCCAGGTGCAATAATCTTGATGAAATCCACACCAGAGGTCCCGAGAGCGCGCCGGCAGTTGTGAGCGCAGCCACGCACCCAGTGAACACGTACGGCCCAGACGCAACAATTCCGTTCTCACAAATGGCCCGTCAGAAATGCGTGGCGTAAAATGCGACGCGTAGAAGTAGCCGTACACTACTGTCAAGTGCGATAATCTCCATGAAACCCACACCGGAGGCCCCAAGAGCGCGCCGACAGCTGTGAGCGCAGCCACGCACCCAGTGAACGCGTACGGCCCCGTACAACAATTCCGTTCTCGCAAATGGCCCGTCAGAAATGCGTGGCGTAAAATGTAGCGCGTAGACGTAGCCGTACACTACTGCTAGGTGCGATAATCTCGATGAAGACCACACCGGAGCCCCCGAGAGCGCGCCGGCAGCTGTGAGCGCAGCCACGCATCCAGTGAACGCGTACGGCCCCGGCGCAACAATTCCGTTCTCGCAAATGGCCCGTCAGAAATGCATGGCGTAAAATGCGGCGCGTAGACGTTGCCGTACACTACTGCCAGGTGTGATAATCTTGATGAAACCCACACCAGAGGCCCCGAGAGCGCGCCGGCAGCTGTGAGCGCAGCCACGCACCCAGTGAACGCATACGGCCCCAGCGTAACAATTTCGTTCTCGAAAATGGCCCGTCAGAAATGCGTAGCGTAAAATGCGGCGCGTAGACGTAGCCGTAACCTACTGCCAGGTACGATAATCTCGATGAAACCCACACCGGAGGCCCCGAGAGCGCGCCGGCAGCTGTGAGCTCAGCCACGCACCCAGTGAACGCGCACGGCCCTAGCGCAACAATTCCGTTCTCGCAAATGGCCCGTCACAAATGCATGGCGTAAAATGCGGTGCCTAAACATAGCCGTACACTACTGCCAGGTGTGATAATCTTGATGAAACCCACACTGGAGGCCCCGAGAGCGCGCCGGCAGATGTGAGCACAGCCACGCACCAAGTGAACGCGTACGGCCCTGACGCAACAATTCCGTTCTCGCAAATGGCTTGTCAGAAATGCGTGGCGTAAAATGCGGCGCGTAGACGTAGCCGTACACTACTGCCAGGTGTGATAATCTTGATGAAACCCACACCGGAGGCCCCGAGAGCGCGCCGGCAGATGTGAGCGCAGCCACGCACCCAGTGAACGCGTACGGCCCTGGCGCAACAATTCCGTTCTTGCAAATGGCCCGTCAGAAATGCGTGGCGTAAAATGCGACGCGTAGACGTAGCCGTACACTACTGCCAGGTGTGATAATCTTGATGAAACCCACACCGGAGGCCCCGAGAGCGCGCCGGCAGATGTGAGCGCAGCCACGCACCCAGTGAACGCGTACGGCCCTGGCGCAACAATTCCGTTCTTGCAAATGGCCTGTCAGAAATGCGTGGCGTAAAATACGACATGTAGACGTAGCCGTACACTACTGCCAGGTGCAATAATCTCAATGAAATCCACACCGGAGGCCTCGAGAGCGCGCCGGCAGCTTTGAGCGCAGCCACGTTTCCAGTGAACGCGTATGGCCCCGACGCAACAATTCCGTTCTCACAAATGGCCCGTCAGAAATGCGTGGCGTAAAATGCGACGCGTAGAAGTAGCCGTACACTACTGTCAGGTGCGATAATCTTGATGAAACCCACACCGGAGGCCCCGAGAGCGCGCCGGCAGCTGTGAGCGCAGCCACGCACCAAGTGAACGCGTACGGCCCCGGCGCAACAATTCCGTTCTCGCAAATAACCCGTCAGAAATGCGTGGCGTAAAATGCGGTGCATAGACGTATCCGTAACCTACTGCCAGGTACAATAATCTCGATGAAACCCACACCGGAGGCCCCGAGAGCGCGTCGGCAGCTGTGAGCGCAGCCACGCACCCAGGGAACGCGTACGGCCCCGGCGCAACAATTCCGTTCTCGCAAATGGCCCGTCAGAAATGCGTGCAATAAAATGCGGCGCGTAGATGTAACCGTACACTACTGTCAGGTGTAATAATCTGGATGAAACCCACACCAGAGGCCCCGAGAGCGCGCCGGTAGCTGTGAGCGCAGCCACGCACCCAGGGAACGCTTACGGCCCCGGCGCAACAATTCCGTTGTCGCAAATGGCCCGTCATGAATGCGTGGCGTAAAATGCGGCGCGTAGATGTAGCCGTACACTTCTGCAAGGTGCAATAATCTCGATGAAACCCACACCGGAGGCCCCGAGAGCGCGCCGGCAGCTGTGAGCGCAGCCACGCACCCAGTGAACGCGTAAGGCTCCGGCGCAACAATTCCGTTCTTGCAAATGAGCCGTCAAAAATGCGTGGCGTAAAATGCAGCGCGTAGACGTAGCCATACACTACTGCTAGGTGCGATAATCTTGATGAAACCCACACCGGAGGCCCCGAGAGCGCGCCGGCAGCTGTGAGCGCAGCCACGCACCCAGTGAACGCGTACGGCCCCGACGCAACAATTCCGTTCTCACAAATGGCCCGTCAGAAATACGTGGCGTAAAATGCGACGCGTAGAAGTGGCGTAAAATGCGACGCGTAGAAGTAGCTGTACACTACTGCCAGGTGCGATAATCTCGATGAAACCTACACCGGAGGCCCCAAGAGCGCGCCGGCAGCTGTTAGCGCAGCCACGCACCCAGTGAACGCGTACGGCCCCGGCGCAACAATTCCGTTCTCGCAAATGACCCGTCAGAAATGCGTGGCGTAAAATTCGGTGCATAGACGTAGCCGTACACTACTGCCAGGTGCAATAATCTCGATGAAACCCACACCGGAGGCCCCGAGAGCGCGCCGGCAGCTGTGAGCGCAGCCACGCATCCAGTGAACGCGTACGGCCCCGGCGCAACAATTCCGTTCTCGCAAATCGCCCGTAAGAAATGCATGGCGTAAAATGCGGCGCATAGACGTTGCCGTACACTACTGCCAGGTGTGATAATCTCGATGAAACCCACACCGGAGGCCCCGAGAGCGCGCCGGCAGCTGTGAGCGCAGCCACGCACCCAGTGAACGCGTACAGCCCCGGCGCAACAATTCCGTTCTCGCAAATGGCCCGTCAGAAATGCGTGGCGTAAAATGCGGCGCGTAGACGTAGCCGTAACCTACTGCCAGGTACAATAATCTCGATGAAACCCACACCGGAGGCCCCGAGAGCGCGCCGGCAGCTGTGAGCGCAGCCACGCACCCAGTGAACGCGTACAGCCCCGGCGCAACAATTCCGTTCTCGCAAATGGCCCGTCAGAAATGCGTGGCGTAAAATGCGGCGCGTAGACGTAGCCGTAACCTACTGCCAGGTACAATAATCTCGATGAAACCCACACTGGAGGCCCCGAGGGCGCGCCGGCAGCTGTGAGCGCAGCCACGCACACAGTGAACGCGTACGGCCCTGGCGCAATAATTCCGTTCTCGCAAATGGCTCGTCAGAAATGCGTGGCGTAAAATGCGGCGCGTAAACATAGCCGTACACTAGTGCCAGGTGCGATAATCTTGATGAAACCCACACCGGAGGCCTCGAGAGCGCGTCGGCAGCTATGAGCGCAGCCGCGCACCAAGTGAACGCGTACGGCCCCGGCGCAACAATTCCGTTCTCGCAAATGGCCTGTCAGAAATGCGTGGCGTAAAATGCGACGCGTAGACGTAGCCGTACACTACTGCCAGGTGTAATAATCTCGATGAAACCCACACCAGAGGCCCCGAGAACGCGCCGGCAGATGTGAGCGCAGCCACGTACCTAGTGAACGCGTACGGCCCTGGCGCAACAATTCCTTTCTCGCAAATGGCCCATCAAAAATGCGTGGCGTAAAATGCGGCACGTAGACGTAGCCGTACACTACTGCCAGGTGCAATAATCTGGATGAAACCCACACCGAAGGCCCTGAGAGCGCGCCGGCTGCTATGAGCGCAGCCACGCACCTAGTGAACGCGTACGGCCCCGGTGCAACAATTCCGTTCTCACAAATGGCCCGTCAGAAATGTGTGGCGTAAAATGCGGCGCGTAGATGTAGCAGTACACTACTGCCAGGTGTGATAATCTCGATGAAACGCACACCAGAGGCCCCGAGAGCGCGCCGGCAGCTGTGAGCGCGGCCACGCACCCAGTGAACGCATACGGCCCCGGCGTAACAATTCCGTTCTCGAAAATGGCCCGTCAGAAATGCGTGGCGTAAAATGCGGCGCGTAGACGTAGCCGTAACCTACTGCCAGGTACGATAATCTCGATGAAACCCACACCGGAGGCCCCGAGAGCACGCCGGCAGCTGTGAGTTCAGCCACGCACCCAATGAACGCGTACGGCCCTGGCGCAACAATTCCGTTCTCGCAAATGGCCCGTCACAAATGCATGGCGTAAAATGCGGCGCGTAAACATAGCCGTACACTACTGCCAGGTGTGATAATCTTGATGAAACCCACACCGGAGGCCCCGAGAGCGCGCCGGCAGATGTGAGCGCAGCCACGCACCAAGTGAACGCGTACGGCCCCGACGCAACAATTCCGTTCTCGCAAATGGCTTGTCAGAAATGCGTTGCGTAAAATGCGGCGCGTAGACGTAGCCGTACACTACTGCCAGGTGTGATAATCTTGATGAAACCCACACCGGAGGCCCCGAGAGCGCGTCGGCAGATGTAAGTGCAGCCACGCATCCAGTGAACGCGTACGGCCCTGGCGCAACAATTCCGTTCTCGCAAATGGCCTGTCAGAAATGCGTGGCGTAAAATATGGCATGTAGACGTAGCCGTACACTACTTCCAGGTGCAATAATCTCAATGAAATCCACACCGGAGGCCTCGAGAGCGCGCCGGCAGCTTTGAGGGCAGCCACGTTCCCAGTGAACGCGTACGGCCCCGACGCAACAATTCCGTTCTCACAAATGGCCCGTCAGAAATGCGTGGCGTAAAATGCGACGCGTAGAAGTAGCCGTACACTACTGTCAGGTGCGATAATCTTGATGAAACCCACACCGGAGGCCCCGAGAGCGCGCCGGCAGCTGTGAGCGCAGCCACGCACCAAGTGAACGCGTACGGCCCCGGCGCAACAATTCCGTTCTCGCAAATAACCCGTCAGAAATGCGTGGCGTTAAATGCGGCGCGTAGACGTATCCGTAACCTACTGCCAGGTACAATAATCTCGATGAAACCCACACCGGAGGCCCCGAGAGCGCGCCGGCAGCTGTGAGCGCAGCCACGCACCCAGGGAACGCGTACGGCCCCGGCGCAACAATTCCGTTCTCGCAAATGGCCCGTCAGAAATGCGTGCAATAAAATGCGGCGCATAGACGTAGCCGTACACTACTCCCAGGTGTGATAATCTGGATGAAACCCACACCGGAGGCCCTGAGAGCGCGCCGGTAGCTGTGAGCGCAGCCACGCACCCAGTGAACGCTTACGGCCCCGGCGCAACAATTCCGTTGTCGCAAATGGCCCGTCATAAATGCGTGGCGTAAAATGCGGCGCGTAGATGTAGCCGTACACTTCTGCGAGGTGCGATATTCTCGATGAAACCCACACCGGAGGCCCCGAGAGCGCGCCGGCAGCTGTGAGCGCAGCCACGCACCCAGTGAACGCGTACGGCTCCGGCGCAACAATTCCGTTCTCGCAAATGAGCCGTCAAAAATGCGTGGCGTAAAATGCAGCGCGTAGACGTAGCCGTACACTACTGCTAGGTGCGATAATCTCGATGAAACCCACAGCGGAGGCCCCGAGAGCGCGCCGGCAGCTTGGAGCGCAGCCACGCACCCAGTGAACGCGTACGGCCCCGACGCAACAATTCCGTTCTCACAAATGGCCCGTCAGAAATACGTGGCGTAAAATGCGACACGTAGAAGTAGCTGTACACTACTGCCAGGTGCGATAATCTCGATGAAACCTACACCGGAGGCCCCGAGAGCGCGCCGGCAGTTGTGAGCGCAGCCACGCATCCAGTGAACGCGTACGGCCCTGGCGCAACAATTCCGTTCACGCAAATGACCCGTCAGAAATGCGTGGCGTAAAATTCGGCGCGTAGAAGTAGCCGTACACTACTGCTAGGTGCAATAATCTCGATGAAACCCACACCGGAGGGACCGAGAGCGCGCCGGCAGCTGTGAACGCAGCCACGCATCCAGTGAACGCGTACGGCCCCGGCGCAACAATTCCGTTCTCGCAAATGGCCCGTAAGAAATGCATGGCGTAAAATGCGGCGCATAGACGTTGCCGTACACTACTGCCAGGTGTGATAATCTCAATGAAACCCACACCGGAGGCCCAGAGAGCGCGCCGGCAGCTGTGAGCGCAGCCACGCACCTAGTGAACGCGTACGGCCCCGGCGCAACAATTCCGTTCTCGCAAATGGCCCGTCAGAAATGCGTGGCGTAAAATGCGGCGCGTAGACGTAGCTGTAACCTACTGCCAGGTACAATAATCTCGATGAAACCCACACCGGAGGCCCCGAGAGGGCGCCGGCAGCTGTGAGCGCAGCCACGCACCCAGTGAACGCGTACGGCCCTGGCGCAATACTTCCGTTCTCGCAAATGGCCCGTCACAAATGCGTGGCGTAAAATGCGGCGCGTAAACATAGCCGTACACTAGTGCCAGGTGCGATAATCTTGATGAAACCCACACCGGAGGCCTCGAGAGCGCGTCGGCAGCTATGAGCGCAGCCACGCACCAAGTGAACGCGTACGGCCCCGGCGCATCAATTCCGTTCTCGCAAATGGCCTGTCAGAAATGCGTGGCGTAAAATGCGACGCGTAGACGTAGCCGTACACTACTGCCAGGTGTAATAATCTCAATGAAACCCACACCAGAGGCCCCGAGAACGCGCCGGCAGATGTGAGCGCAGCCACGTACCTAGTGAACGCGTACGGCCCCGGCGCAACAATTCTGTTCTCGCAAATGGCCCATCAGAAATGCGTGGCGTAAAATGCGGCACGTAGACGTAGCCGTACACTACTGGCAGGTGCGATAATCTGGATGAAACCCACACCGAAGGCCCCGAGAGCGCGCCGGCTGCTATGAGCGCAGCCACGCACCCAGTGAACGCGTACGGCCCCGGTGCAACAATTCCGTTCTCACAAATGGCCCATCAGAAATGTGTGGCGTAAAATGCGGCGCGTAGATGTAGCCGTACACTACTGCCAGGTGTGATAATCTCGATGAAACCCACACCGGAGGCCCCGAGAGCGCGCCGGCAGCTGTGAGCGCAGCCACGCACCCAGTGAACGCGTACGG
>SZWC01015127.1:0-11424 GCA_023375785.1 Penium margaritaceum
ATATCTATATCTATATCTATATCTATATCTCTATCTATATCTATATCTATATCTATATCTATATCTATATCTATATCTATATCTATATCTATACCTATATCTATATCTATATCTATATCTATATCTATTTCTATATCTAAATCCATATCTATATCTATATCTATGTCTATATCTATATCTATATCTATATCTACATCCATATTTATATTTATATCTATATGCGTGTCAATATATACATCCATAGCATAAGATATGTATAGAATATAGATAAATATATAAATATAATTGTATAAATGTATATAAGTACCTGAATAATATACATTTTTATGTAAATATAAGGTTGGATAAAAAAAATTAAATATTTTCTAAATTTGTTGAAACTATTCTATGTTTATTTTGTATGGATTCATTTCATAATTTTAATCATATGTATTTAATTACTATTACCATTTTAAGAAATGAATGTATTTTTTTTCACTTGATTCACCCATTTGGTAATGGTTAAGTTCACATATTTTCCATATTTTTGTACTGATTGAGGATAGATGAAGAAATCATGTTTAAATATTTCATATTTATATTATTGAATAAAATGAGAGAGCAATAAAATTTTACAAATAAAAAAAAATAGTTCTTTGTGTATTCATACGGTATTATTTTGTATTTTTATTTTCATCTTCATAAAAACCTTTGATAGAACGTATTTATATTTTTCGAGTTAAAAAAACGGATATCATGAATTTCATCCTGTGTCTATGTTAATCGAAAATCTAATATGTTTGAACCATGCATGATGATTCAAAATTATGAAAAAAGTTTTTATGAATTGAATTGTTTCACTTTATATTTTCATATTTACCTATTCCTTTGATGCAAATGTACTTTTCGTCTTGCTTTCGATAATGTTTGCTTCAGATTTAGTTCTGTGTTTCGCTAAATTGCTTTTGTCTAGTCGTTTTTTGAAAGGCTATCCTGGACTTCAGTTGTAAGGCTGTCTGGCGCGGTTCATTCAGTTGCTTTCTGACCGTTGAACGGCAGTGCATAGTTCTGTTCTTCTGTTCGTAGAGGGTATTCTTTGCGGCGAGAACTCTATTGCAAACCGTCGGGTTCGCAAGTTCTAATCTTCTTGTTTCTTATTCTATTACTCGCTGGGTTTGCGGAGTTGGATTTCTCTATTAAAAGTTCCAATCCACGTCTCCGAGGACTTGGCCGTGAGCCCATTCCGACTGGTGATGCGGCTTATGTCGCCATAGTTAGAAGACGCGTTTCTAAACTTGTATGCGATATCCTGACGTGGATGAGGACTTCACTGGATGATTGTCGATCCTGCTGAAAAGACTGGATAGACGACTTTGTCCATAGATGAGACTGTCTGCATGAATTGACCTTGACCGAAGGGCATGCACTTTCGTGTCCAAGTAGGGAGTCCACATTCGCACGCTGTCCAAATGTTTCATTTTGGCCTTATTAAGTTGCACCAGTGGGACGTTTCCAGACGCGCCCGATGTGCTGCGATGAACCATCTAAGGGTTTGTTTGGTGTGGCACGATTTGCGGGCCCTGTCCTTCGAGCTACACGACCTCGACTTCGGTGGCGTGTCTCGCGAACAACTCGACCTCGGTCGATCATCCTTTGGACACCGTTCGGACGATCGACCGAGGTCGTGCAGATTGCCACACACGCGACCGATGTCGAGGTCGCGTAGGTTAGAGGACAGTTTTGTAAGTCGTTTCGCGCCAAAGAGACCCTAAATAAGAAATCTTTTACAGTTAATCCATATTCTCCTCATGAAGTAGACCGCCAGGGTTCATGTTCCGATATGTTTTAATATCGCTATTTTTGGCCGCGATACCGGGTCGCTTCCAGACAAGGAAAACCATCTGTCAGAAACGACGAACGCTGGTTGTCGACTTGGCATGCTACGTCACATGCACCAGCCGTCGTTCCGAGGTGGCACATGCGGCTCAAGGAACAAGGAATATATGTGGAATGTTGCGAAGAAATCTGGCAGGAATAGATCCGACGTCCTCCTGCAAGGTCAGCAACATCTGAGTAGCTGGATATCCAAGCGTGCATTCCAGGGCGTCGACGAGCCTGCTCCTCCACCGTGTACATGGTCGTGTTTTTGCGCGCCTGGCTGGTTGACAAGAGCCGATCGTCCTTAATCTAGCGGACATCTTCTCCTCCGGACGCTTGTCTCCTGGTCAATATCTAGGGATACTAAAACTTTAGTACCTTAACCGAAGAGCACGCAAACATATCAAATATCTCTAGGGTCATCCAGAGCTGTCAACATTCCGAAGAGAACCACCGAAAGGCCAGATTGAAACAAGGGGAGTAAAAAGCTTTCAACTTTCTAGGGGTACATGCAAAATGATCAACTTTTTGGACTAAGCAAAAAACTTATCGAACATGGATCATTTCCAAATTTCAGAGGTAATCAGTATTGTCAAATATTTTATGAGAAGGAATATGAACATGCTTGACTCAAAGATTCCACAAAGATCTATCGAAAGACTAGAATCATATATAGTCCAGTAATCTACAAGCTTTCACTTGTAATCTGAAATAACCCCTCAATTGATGAAGTCATGCAATGATTACAATTCTATCATTGGAGCCAATCACATCACCAACATAACAATGGCCCATCTAACATAAATTGGATGAGACGATCTCAGAATTAATGACCACACAAGTACAATAAATGGCAAGTATAAAATTCATCAGATTTTGTAGTTTTTACATAAGTTATAATTGCAAAATTTCCTACATTTTAGGAAGCGCCATTCATTATAATTATAAATGCACATGGGACGCCAATCATGAATGTAATTTACTTATGATTTATTTCATAAGGCCAGACACAAAATATTTCAATAGGAAAACATGTACGATATGCATGTGGAAATTTGAATTTAGAAGAATAAATAATTTATTGATGAGAAACATTTTTTTTACTTTGAGGATGCTCTTGCACTCAAACTCCTTGTAATTGGTCATTAGTGTGTCTACATAACAACTTTCCACATGGACATGATAATTTGGATAGATTCTCAAAACGTAGGGTGAATGAACAAGCCTGATGCCATTATGGGATAACATCTAAGTTGTAAGCTGTTTCATACGATGATTAGGTTACCTTTTAGCACATGTGTCAGTTGAATTCCGGCCTACGTTTTCACATAGTTGGCTTTGGGAAACAGGAAAGGAAGATGATCAAAAAATCTCTACGGTTTTTTCACCCTTGTGTGTCAAAGGTTATGCAACTATTTTGCACATTTCAGGTGAAAACATGCACCTATTCGATATAAAGGGAAAGACATATGAGGCGATGAGCCCCAAATTTATATTTCTAAAGAGGTCTATGGTAACATGGGCACAAACTTCCTTATTTTATATAGCACCATGAATGTCAAGAAACGAAGAAATTGGGACTCTATTGCACGAAAATATTTCATTTCACATTATCATGGCTAAGAATCACGTAAGTTCAGATCCATGCATCTTACATATGTAAGATGCATGGATCTGAACTTACGTGATTCTTAGCCATGAAAACATAACGTTCGTAGGACATCATCATCATGTATAATATATAATGTTAGTGAATTCTCCCACAGATACCATCATTATAAGGTCAAGGTATGAAATTCACAAAGGATATGTTCAGATTCTAGCACACTTTTATACGTGTGAAAATAATTGAATTTTACCATTAAGGTTGTGAGGCATGATTTTGCATCATGGCATGCATGGAAAATGAACAGTGATGAGAAATTGCACTATCATGTTTATGCGCACATACAGTCCGGGCAACAATCAAACACCTAAAAAAACTCAAGCTTTCACCTTTGATTCATCAACTCTACCGATTAAACTAAAGCTTTCACCTTTGATCCAACAACTCTATAGATTGTTTCTAACTAGTATGAAACAATTCTCAAACTTATATAATAAACATGAATTCATTGCATCATAAATTGCATGACCACTTTGGCCATTAACAATGCCTTCTTCAAATTTTAGGTGTCTATGATATTGTATGATTATGTTCAAAATTGTTCCAGGAGGCATTCGTGTCAATGTTGGGAAAACAAATGACCGTGGTCTTTCGTATGATTGGTGCCACTTACGAGATTACTCATATGTTTCTATCTTCTAGAAGGAATATGATTTGTGTCCAACCATGCAAAGAAAAAAAGTTAAATACACTTTTTGAAAGGGAAACCAATGCTTGACCAGTGGATGAACCAAGATGCTAGATTTAAAGTCGAATCTATTGGAAGGCTTTTCAAGATCTTCCATCTTAATTTTGTACACATACATATAAGAATTGCACACTTGTACAAAATGGTCAAAACTACATGTCAAAAAGTCGTATGATTGTGAAAAGGTGTGGAATTTCAAATGAATTGTAAACCATTTAAAAACCATGACGTGTCATTTGTAGTGCCACTCATATCAATAAAAATGGTTAAGAAGTGGAAATTATCTAACAACAATCACACATGGATAACACTTGAAGTTTTTTTCGTTCATGAATTCGTTCAATTCTTAGGATTTTGAAATTGCAAGGGGATGGCTCCTTAGAAAACGTCATATTCGGTCCCCCCCAACAATCATGAGGAGAACAAAGGATATCTATTGGCATGCAATTGTCAAACATTTCCTCATAGGTAGGTGCTCTTAGTGAAGAAGTTCAAATGGCAATTACAACGGTAGCCCAAAAAAATAAGTCCGAGAAAAACACATCATGTATGGACCAAGAAACTATTCATCATTGCTTGACAAGAGCGATTTGTAACTTAGGAGAAACGAAAAAATGACATAAGAATTCCCCCAAAATACATTGTTTTTACCTTATGGATAAGGAATATACTATATGCCACCATACAAAATCTAAAGGAATCTAATATACACAATTTTGTTTTGTGGAAGTGTTGGATCCTTTACTCATCTTCTCACATTCTTCTTGTTACATGTGTTAAACATTGTAGTTTAGTACAGCGAGACCCGTCTTTGAGATGGGAGCTGTTAATGTGTTTTTGGGAAAAAGAGCGAGCAGGGTCTAATCCGACCGCAAGCGGATGGGCGAGGTGGCTGTCCACTTATGTGAGCCACCTCACCCATGTATACTCCGCCTCTTGCCATTGTCAATCACTTGTCTTTTCTAAACTTTACAACTTTCGCCTCTCTCCTCTACCATAGCAACATCTTGTTTCAACATGTACATTGAAAGAGAGTAGTACCATTTCACGCATCTTCTGACATTAGAAAAACATGAACCTGTTCATGAAATATATGTGAATCAATTTTTAAGAGGTTTGAAAAAATACTTCTTGGATAGAATCTTATACATGTATTGTTTTTTTTGTCCTTCAAGACAAACGTTGACCTTTGTATTACCTACTTGTGCTCTTATGGGTGTTTCCAAGAGGTTTCTACTCGAGGTGGGGGGAAGACGAGCGGAAAGTATTTCGAGTAAGTGTATGGAGTAATGTATCAGTGTCCAAATAGTAAGTGCTTTGTTTTCATCAACAGGTATAATGTATAGTTAGATATGTTCCTTGGTGTGAAGGATCATTGATGGGGAGAGAGTAGGGGAATAGGGGAAACTTTTTGGGGATTGTGCATGAAAGTGTGTTGTATTATACTGGTAGTAAGACATGTGTATTGTATAGTTAGACATGTTCCTTGGTTTGAGGAATCTTTGATGGGGAGAGTGGGGAGAAAGGGAAAGAATATGGGGTAGTGTATCATTGTTGTGATAGAAAGTATCATTTGTGTATAGGTTTATTGTGTAGCTAGATATTTTCCTTTGTGTGACTGATCAATGACAGAAAGAGGGAAAGGGAGGAGGGTAAAGTGTATGGAGAAAATGTGTGGGGAGTATCACTTTGTGAGTACTTAGTGTTTCATATTCGTACATATGTGTATAATACGATGGGATGTCTTCCTTTGTGTGAGTCACCACTTAAGTGTATATTACTACATTTTTACATCCAACGTACACATTGTTTTAGTACAAATTTGTCTTATTCATCTCTCCCTTCACACCCCCGTTGCTTCCTTATCCCCACATACAAAGCTATGTCTTCATCCATTCAGCATGGTGGTCTCAAACATGGGAAGAGGAGTTTTCAGTTCTTTCAATACCACAATAATTCATGTTCACTATCTAATACACATACCTCATACAATTTTTGAGAGGGGGGAGGGGGGAATGTAAAGGATGTGTATGGGATATTCTACCATTGTGTGGGTAGTAATTGTATCGCTTTCCATGCACTAGTGTTTTGTATTGTTGGATGTGAAAATAAAAACAAACAATTTCTAAAATCTAGAGATCATTTCATTCAACCCCTTGCCTATCCCATTCATCTATGGGTGAAATATCCCTTCATGAAGTGCAAATACTTACTCACACACACACAAACACACAGATTCACCCACACAGGTGCTGTCACAACATTAGTGCTAGAGAAGCAAGGAAAGTCTACATGCCTAGTTTTGTAATAGCAGAGGACAAATAACAAATGGGGTCAAGGTAACCCTAGTAGGAGTGAGTACTGAATGCCACATTGTGTCAACCCCATGAGTGAGGTACTCATGGGGAAGCTGCAAACATGATGCAAACGATCAAACATGTCACAAAACTAGCTCGAGAGCACAAAGTATGTCGTGCATTTGAAGGAGAGAAAAACATGGGGCAAATCCAATATATTATAGTACTCCACCTTGCACCCTGTTTTTCAGATTCGAAGTGATACAATCACTACAGCATGTGCATGAGAATAGAACAAAGGTGTAAGAAGATCCTTGGTCAAGAAGTATGAACCGTGATGAAGAAAGCTGACACCATGAATGGAGACAATCCCGCTTTGTAGTGCATCTTGCACATTGTGATATGCGACACAGATGTGTTAAGTACACGATGATGTACCAGTTTTTCATCAATCTTAAGTGTAATTTTGGTGTCACACATGGTTGTTAGTTGCAAAATGTGAATGTGCAATTCATGTAAGAAGATGCACCACCATGTTGCCTCCTTTGCAACTTCACTTAGAACCACATCCTCTTCTTCTGTTGAACTCGTGGTGATCCATTCTTGCTTTTCGCTTTTCCCCAAGACCTCTTGCCCTCCAATGTTCAAGGCACACCCCTTCTTGTTGTGCTATAGTGTGACATCCACTCCATATTCCCTGACACTAAATCTAACCAAATGAAGACCATCGGGTGTGCGGTGATTTTGAAGAACAAACGTTTCCGTGTCCATTGGATATAGAAGGACAAAAACAAAGGCCCTCATCTGAAGACTTTGTGGGGAGCTGCTTAACTAAGAGAGAAGGATTACGACATATGTGATGTCTTGACGACTGGTGACAATTGCACACATCAAGCTACACACGATTGAATGGTCTAGGTGGGTGTCAACCTTACTACCAAGAGTGAAGTCAGTTACATCAACGATCTCCTTCATTCCCTCTGGTATGATGCTTGTTACCACAGATTACACACCATCCATGGTAACACCATACTCATTGGCAAATTTCTTGATTTACTATTGCTGACCAATCGCAATCCACCCTTCACGTCTCTTCCGTTTGACCTTTATCCGTAGAAAAATGCCAAACTCTCCCGATTCCTTCATTTTGTATCACTTGATGAGCAACCCCTTGATTTGAGAGACCTTTATGATGGAGAAAGCGAAGATGAGAAGATCATCAACATACATAAGCATTGTTACCAATGATCTCCCTTCACCTCGAACAAAAAGAGAGTGGTTTGGATAACTCCTCCCAAAATCTACACGCACTAGGCCAACTGTTCACTCCTTATTCCAACACTATGGACACCGTTTGACAACATGCAATGCTTGCTTGAGACGGTGAATGCTCCCACTACCATCATCCAATCCTTCTGGCTGTACCATGTAGATCTCCTCTTGTAACTTTCCATAAAGAAAAGCATTTTTCATGTCCATGTGATATATCTCCTAATCAAATTGTGTTACTACTACCAACAAACTACGACCACTCGGGTACTTGTCCACGGGCGCAAAAGGTTTCCCAAAGTAAGTGTCTGGAACCTTAGAATATTTTTTTGCTATTAGACGTGCCTTCTCTCTATGAATAATATTGTCATCATGATATTGTATCACGAACACTCACTTTTTCACGACTCCTTTCCATCTAAGTTGCAAGTCTACCTTCTCCCATGTTTCAAATGCATGTATCTCATTTCACTCCTCCTAAAGGGCCTATTTCCAGTTGTGCGCATTTAGACATGTCATTTCCTCCCTCTATGTCTAAGGAACAAATGGTGATGTTGTATGATGTAGACCGATTAGTGAACCCCTTTCCCATCTTTCCAACTAAATGTAACCCCATACAGTGGTAGAAGGATGGGTAAAATGTTAACCACGTTACAAATGCCTTTGTATGACTTCCCGTCTGCTACTTTGAGTCTGCTTCCCCTCTTGTACTCCTCCCCCCTGAGTGCTTACTTTCTCAACTATCTTAAGCGCCCTTGTCTTCTGTTCTTGTTCTAACATCAAGTGCATAAGTGGTCCCATTTGATCTAGATCACTTTGTACTTATGTGAAGGAAGAAGGAAAGCGTTTTGCTACTGATGTGGTTCAGTGGATAGAGGTTGGGGATGCAGGCAGAGCTGAGGACAATGATGAGGCTAATGATGATGATGGTGCTGATGTAGATGTTAGGATTTTGGTGTATTTTCCCATGCCAAGCATGACGTTTGTGCATGGAGGCTGATGTGAGTGTGGGATGGTGCAATGCTTTGGGTTGACAAATATAGAAGAAAGTGGCACAATTGATGTCTTCAATGCGCACACGTGGAGTGAATGGAGAAAATGAAGGTTGATTACATTTGACTAGATGTGTGTGCTGGAGGACACCTCGTTGCTTTGTAGTGTAGTGGTGGGATGAAAACCAATGCACGTACAACTGCATATTACATGACTTAACTATTTTTTGAGTTGCAATGTCATAAAATTACCATGAATTTGACATTATACATGGCACGATGAAGATACGCCACCTTCTTGGTCCATCTAGCTTTTCAGTCCTAACGTCTTCAGACCGCTAATAGCATAATATATTGCCTCAAATTTGGGCTGATGTCACATCAGATTTCTTGTTATACCTGAAGTGCCATGGAGTAATGGTCAAATATAATTGTCCATGGGGAATGTGGTTTCGTACCCAAATTTCATACTTGACTGCCTCACCCCACGAACTTTGCATAACCCCTACTATGATCATGACGGTTTGAACTTCCTAATTTAACATAAATTACCAACCTTTTATAACTCCATTTTTTTTAGATGTGCTTGGAGCTGACATATGATGTTGGATACCTAAACTCAACCAGATATTCCCAAACTCTTGACTTGTAAGAACCCCCCTTGATTGGTACGAAGAATGCAGAGCGATCGTCTCCATTCATGATGCATTAGAGGTAGCCAATTCGGACTGGCAACTGTTGCATACCCCTTCTCTTTCAAGAAGAAACACCATGTTATCTGTTTGTATTCGTCAATAAGAATCAACACATATCTTTCTCCTTCTGATTCTAATGTTGGGTACTAATGGCTTGGAGTCCAATGTTGATATGAACCAGCTGCAAAGGGGCAATGGATGTGTGTTCATGATGGGGAAACAATTACTGTCTCAATTTGTCACTTCCCCAAACAAAACATGGATGTGATCTCTGCTACTTTATGATCATCTCAAGATCAAAGCCATGAACTAGACGTGCTTGAGTGAGGTTTTAAAGAGAAGATGATCCAATGTGGGCTAAGCGCTAATGCATGATCTCTCAAGTGCTAGAATCTTGCCTTGTAGAGATGTAGGCATGGGCGTGTGATTGAGTTGTGATTGATAAAACTAGTATAGTTCAAGTCTCAGACAAGGGGGCTCCCTAAAAGTTTTGTACGACCTTCACGTATGGTATACCAACTTTTCCTCTGTGTTATAGTGAACCCTCCCTTAGAAAGCAAACCTTGATCTGGACAAAAAGTTACTCTTGAGTCGTGGGACATACAAGACCCCAGTCATGCACACCTCACCTTGTTGTCCCTGAATACAAAACATCCCAACCCCCTTTACTAGAATCGATTCTACTAAAGTTTTTTGTACGACGGATAGGATCATTAGAGCATACACTGTTTAAAAAAACTTGAATCTGAAAACTTGTGGTGTTTCGCGCTTGTGTTGAGTATCCAACATAGCCCCCGTGATGCTCGTTCATTACTGACAATAGTGTGTCTTATGTGAGTTCGTCTTCCGACGTGCACAAAATGTAACCATGCCGAGTTCTATGATTGAACGCTTCGCCGAGTGAACGACACTGATTTGAAAATGGATGCGATACACACTGCCTTCTACAAAATGCTCTAAATGCAATCTATCCCATTGAAATTGGCCCCATTTCTCTCTCAATTTCACTTCACTATCAAGACATAATAACCTTATCTTTTTTTCAGTAGTTCATTTTGGTATTGATCACTCTTTAAATTTAGTTACATCAAGTGTTTCATCCCACCTTAAACATGTCACATAGTGTGGTGTGCACTCAACTTCCTGTTGTAAGAAAAAATATGTATGGGCCACTTGGCTTTCCCCCTTGCTGGCAAGCTCCTCCTTTCCATTTTTTTCCTTGTGAGCCCTTCGCAATGCCGTTTCCCTTAATCTCATGTTTTTCTTTTTCTCGCTCTTTGCTTGCTTGAATGCTTGGCTCGCTCTCTCGCTTGCTCTCTTGTGTGCTCTCTCCCTCTCTCCCCTCCTATCATGATGGTCTTTTTTTTCTTCCTCTCGTCTTGCTATTTGCTTGCTTACTTAGCTCTTTGTCTCCCTTTCTTGCTCTCTCACCCTCTCACTATCTTGCTCTGTCGCTCTCTCGCTCTCTTGCTCTTCTCCTATCGTAATTTAGTTTTTTCCCTCTCCTCTCATATTCTGGTTCTTTGGTACGAGAACTGTTTTCTTAATCGCTTCAACAGATATCTGGTACACTTCTCGAATGTCCAATTCAACCTACTGACTTAGGCCATAGTTTTTAGAAACTTTCGTATTCACAATTATGTGTCTTACTGCTCAAGCTCGACAATAATCGACACTTAGACGAGAAACATAAAATAGGAGGCCATGGACAAATAGGAAGTTGCGTACATGACTCAAAATACCATAATAATGAACATTAAAAATAAGAAATTACTTGGTTTAACCTTTACGACTAAATTATGTAGAAAATGAGAGGAAAATATGAGTGCACTTTAGGGAGATCACCCACAGACTAATCGAACCAGTAAACCTTTGAACATCTAAGAATTTCACGCGAGCCTTTACACTTGATGAAATTGAGTGCAATCTTGTGCAATGGAGTCATTTTGACACCTTCTAT
>SZWC01015127.1:11505-33596 GCA_023375785.1 Penium margaritaceum
ACACACACACACACACACACACACAAGGACACACACACACACACACACACACACATAGCCACCCACACAGTGCTTTAACAACATGTGCTAAGGAAGCAAGGATAGTCTACATTCCTAGCTTTGCAATAGCAATGGAGAAATAACAATTGGGGTGAGAGTAACCTAAGTAGGAGTGCGCTTCAAGAGCCACACTTGGTCCCCCCCATGGACCACACGCTCATGGGGAACCTGCAACAAGATGCAAATTATGAATCATGTTTCAAAACTAGCCTGAGATCACAAGGTATATTGTGCATATGAATGAGAGGAAAATCGAGGGTAAATTCCTATCTATTCCAACATTGGATATGTTCTCTGGCGTGAGTGATGGCTAATAAGGGGAGGAGGGAAGATCAATTGTATGTGCTAAGTTTATGGGGTAATGCATTATTATTTGATAGTAACCATCTTCTTTTTCTACACATGTGCATAGTATATGACAAGATATGTTCCCTGGTTTGACTGATTACATTAGAGTATGGTAAAAAGCTTTAGATTTATTTACATCATGCACTTGATTTTTATAACAATGTTTCATACATTTGTCTCATACATATTTCCCTTCAATGCTCCACCCCTTGCCCTGTCACCCTTACTTACACACATGTTCGTCCGTCCACTTAACTTGGTGCTTTGAAAAATGCTTATGTAAGTGTAGAATGTTGACTAGAATATAGTAGAATTTCAGTTCAATACGGGATATAGTTGGAATAAGGTTATAACTATACTAGAGTTTACCTTCAAAAGGGCGCATTTTATTTCACTTTTGGAGGAGTCCATGTTAAGTTACAGATTTCAGCGTGATTCAAAGACACGTTTCCTATGGTGTATTTTCTAGTATGCAGGCTATAATATTTCTGGTTTTTTCCTCCACATAAAATGTTCAAGAACTAGACATGTATAAATGGTTTGGTAAGTTCATGAAAGGTAGAACTACATTGACCAAATCATTTGAGTGTTTTCCAAGGTTTGACAACTTGGCAACTACCTCGTACAAGGCAATCTTGGAGAGTACAAAGCCTATGAGGCTTGCGTGTGCCATTGTTCAAATATCAACACAGTCTTCTAGGTCAAATGTTACCTTGTGAAGAATTTAATACACATAATCGTCACTTCTAATGTTGGATGACACATTACTACATAAACGGTTGGGACCGCCAAGAATGCCACCTTCACTGAAGCAGCCTCGACCGCTACCAGCTAGAGCAAAAATAATAAAAGGAGCTCTAGTTGTGGCTCCAGCTACCAATTCTAGTCTTTCCAACTCCATTATATCAGNCTCGCTCTTTGCTTGCTTGAATGCTTGGCTCGCTCTCTCGCTTGCTCTCTTGTGTGCTCTCTCCCTCTCTCCCCTCCTATCATGATGGTCTTTTTTTTCTTCCTCTCGTCTTGCTATTTGCTTGCTTACTTAGCTCTTTGTCTCCCTTTCTTGCTCTCTCACCCTCTCACTATCTTGCTCTGTCGCTCTCTCGCTCTCTTGCTCTTCTCCTATCGTAATTTAGTTTTTTCCCTCTCCTCTCATATTCTGGTTCTTTGGTACGAGGACTGTTTTCTTAATCGCTTCAACAGATATCTGGTACACTTCTCGAATGTCCAATTCAACCTACTGACTTAGGCCATAGTTTTTAGAAACTTTCGTATTCACAATTATGTGTCTTACTGCTCAAGCTCGACAATAATCGACACTTAGACGAGAAACATAAAATAGGACGCCATGGACAAATAGGAAGTTGCGTACATGACTCAAAATACCATAATAATGAACATTAAAAATAAGAAATTACTTGGTTTAACCTTTACGACTAAATTATGTAGAAAATGAGAGGAAAATATGAGTGCACTTTAGGGAGATCACCCACAGACTAATCGAACCAGTAAACCTTTGAACATCTAAGAATTTCACGCGAGCCTTTACACTTGATGAAATTGAGTGCAATCTTGTGCAATGGAGTCATTTTGACACCTTCTATGATCCGACTTCAAAATTTTGACTTCTATCCAAAGAAAAATGGAATCAAAACAAAAGAAAGAAATAACAACCCACCCAATGTTTCCCTCTAGATCTCACCAAAACCTCACCATTATCCTTTAGACCTTTAACCTTGTTTTGATACTATGTGAAAATGAAAACAAATACCTTCTCAAGTGTATAAATCTTGTCATTTGAATCCTTGTATATACCGTTCATATTNTTTGAAAAATGCTTATGTAAGTGTAGAATGTTGACTAGAATATAGTAGAATTTCAGTTCAATACGGGATATAGTTGGAATAAGGTTATAACTATACTAGAGTTTACCTTCAAAAGGGCGCATTTTATTTCACTTTTGGAGGAGTCCATGTTAAGTTACAGATTTCAGCGTGATTCAAAGACACGTTTCCTATGGTGTATTTTCTAGTATGCAGGCTATAATATTTCTGGTTTTTTCCTCCACATAAAATGTTCAAGAACTAGACATGTATAAATGGTTTGGTAAGTTCATGAAAGGTAGAACTACATTGACCAAATCATTTGAGTGTTTTCCAAGGTTTGACAACTTGGCAACTACCTCGTACAAGGCAATCTTGGAGAGTACAAAGCCTATGAGGCTTGCGTGTGCCATTGTTCAAATATCAACACAGTCTTCTAGGTCAAATGTTACCTTGTGAAGAATTTAATACACATAATCGTCACTTCTAATGTTGGATGACACATTACTTCATAAACGGTTGGGACCGCCAAGACCGCCACCTTCACTGAAGCAGCCTCGACCGCTACCAGCTAGAGCAAAAATAATAAAAGGAGCTCTAGTTGTGGCTCCAGCTACCAATTCTAGTCTTTCCAACTCCATTATATCAGCATCAGCTATTCTACACGTCTGTGAGTTACTTGGTCTTTGTACTAGACTCAGACTGTGTTGCTATCGGAATTTCCCAGAGGTTCTCTCTGACGGCCCACCGGCTCTAGCAAAGTTCTTCTAGAGTGGAGAGGTAGGTTCTAAACAACGTGAAGGCATGTGGACCTCGATGATGGTCAAAATGCCAACGTAGTGGTTGAAAGGCTGGACGGCTGGGAAGACATTGCGCTTTGTTTGGGCCTAACTCAGTCAAGTTGCTGTAACTAAGCTGTTCATACGCTGTTGTTGAGATGATAAATAGTATTCCTATACTTTGTATTCTTGTAATACAGTCAGAGCTTCCACATTCACTTTTTGGCAATTGTACAAGCAATGCTTGCTACACCAAAGGTCTTCCCATGATAGCAAGGCCAACCAAACCTTTACTAGGGTCGTGCAAACTTCCAAAATGATATTAGAGAAGTCAGGCCTATGTCACTACCAAGCACAATAACTACAGCCAAGTGTCAATACAAGCGTCTTACACATTCCCATTTCAGCATCCAAGAGTGATGGGGTGCACATATCACTGATTTTGCTCAAGGGACGAGGAAGGAGAAGTATCCATCTATGACATGGACCTTTAAAATCCAAGGGAGGGTTCTTCTTTTCTTGAAAATCAATTTGTCTTGCATGTCATCACACTAACAGGCTTAACCTATGCCTATGCCGTAAGAACAAAGAATTTCATTACAATGTTCAGAGATAATGGTGGTGATAGTAGCGGCATCCTTGTTGCTGCACAAAATCAAGGCCGACAAGACGACAGAGAGAACGTCCCACAATAGATGTACAAGTTTAATCAAGTCACTTAGATTCATTACCTATGGAAGTTTTCCAATTGGTACTTCTCATTGCCACAATTGGGGCATCACCACAAGCGTTGGTAGAATTTATTACTTCACGAAGGCCACGCACATGGTACTAGATAACCAACTAACTCTTCACATCTAACAGCCTATCATGGTGTTGAGAGATCAAGCGAACGTGCTCATCATGCGTGGTCCTACATGCTATAGACCTACATGTGATAATACTCCAGCTTCAAGCCTCACTTCCTTACAGAGCTTTCTCACATCAGCCTCAGCATCTTCACAAGTAATGAGGATTATATCATGAAAGCCAAGTCAGTACGCAACCATCTCGCCATTGACTCACGCTCCTATTCTTGAGCCGGTCATTTTTATTTTCCTTCTTAATGGATTGACCCGCAGATTTGGAGGAAGTGAGACGCTTGCTAAAGTTTGAGGAGGAGGCTAAATTGACCCAGGCCTATGTGTGTAAGGTGTTCTTGACAAAAGAGCGTGATTATAAGCTTGCAAAAGAAAAGTTACGTCTTCTTTCCTATCCAACATATCTTGCATCTTGCACTACCATTTTGTGTTATACGACATAAGAAAACCCTTTGTGAACTCATCTCCTAAACCTGAGTAGAATCAAACATTATCATCTACACCCTCGAGAAACTCGAATGACAAGTATACCAAACCTCAGCTTGTGCGGAAGTGCCAGTACTGCAACCAGGCTATATAGTAGGAAGCGGTTGAGGTATAAAGAGTTTGCAAAGAGGTAGGAGAGTGAAGTCATAGGATTGGGATGGTGGAGATGAGGAGAGTTATGAAGAAGATAAGGAGACTCAAGAGAAGGAGACAATTGGATTGGAAAAGAAGTAGTTCAACTTCTCATGATATATATTTTATGTTGCAGAAGTTTTGAATTCCAAGAGAATTTGCTACGAAAATGTGTGGTGCCTGGAAAGTGGGTGCATGTCACACGTTACATTTGATAGATCATGCCTCCGAAACCTTCGGCATAACAAAAAGGGCTACATCATCATTCCAAAAAACTGGAAAGTGCTAGTGAAAGGCATAGGGAAGATGATACTGACGGGGTACGAGGGAGCTCAAGTGCGCTTTAGCAAAGTGCTGTTTTCCTCTTAAATTTATTTCAACCTCCAATTTATTGGAGAGTTCTTTAATCAGGGAGTGCACTTTGTCTGAAACGGGAAGTGGATCTCCCCAAAACACTGTGAAGGTGAAACCTTTGGTGAAGGGCACACTTTCTCCAATGGCATGATGAGGCTGGACCTGAGCCCAAAGGCTTAAGATAACCCTGACTCTTTGTTTCCTACTAGAAATCAACATGGAGAGCACAACTTCCTAGGATATAGGCAACATCAACGCGGTAGCCGACAGAATGGATTCATCTTATATAAGGCATATAACGGCTTTGGGAAATAACCTATGGTTAGTGGCATGTTTGCAATTGGTACAATCATTTTCTGGTGCACAACGAGGTGACTTTGGGCAGTGCAACAAACAAGGGGAGCACATGAGCTAATTCAGGAGTGCGTGAAATAATTCTCTTGGCTTCAAAGGATAAGTCCACCACTCAAAGTGATTCCTCTATGAATGGAAAGTTTCTTGGAAGTGGGAAAAATAATTCCTAATTTGACTACAAGAAGAGGACTGCCAATGACAAAGTCGTGCACATTGCCAATTCCCTCTCCACACTGTTGTTAATTCTCAGCATGGCAGTACTGTTGGAGAAAGATTGTGCAAACCTGCAAGAGGAGTGGCAGGCTGGTGAGAAGGAAGAGCTTCTCCAAAACCCTGAACATCAGCCTTTTGTAGCTGTTGCATTTTTTTGCAAAAGTCGGAGAGTACAATTTTGTCGGTGATTTCTTCACAATTTGTTTTTCACTAGTAGCATTCTGCTTGGGTGCCAGGAACCTCATGCTGAAGTGAGCTGTTCATTGCCAATTGTGTGGATGGAGACGAGTACAATCCGAAGCTAAGTTATAAGTTTGAAACAACATGCTCCTATGACGCGATGGCTACAAGAAAGGAGCTTGCTTTCACAAGTATTAGGGGTAGTTTGGATTTGACCACACGGACCGTGTGGTCGCCACACAAATGACGTGGCACGGTTTACCAGGAATGCTTGTGTGGTCAACGGCGCCTATAATCATTTATCATCATGAGGATCGCTTGGTTGACTCTCCATGCACTCATTCATCAGTCAAGCAGTCCATTTTATTTCGAGAACTTGTTCCGAAATCCTAGTTTGGTCGTCTGGTTAACATTGCATAAGTAGACGTGGCCAGAAGCAAGGCCTACAAGCAGTTTCGCATGAAAATATCTTCCATGTGGCCGACTGGCAATCCAAACGTCCATTACGCTCCTTGACCGCTTGTGTGGCGACCACACGGGCCGTGTGGTCGAATCCAAACTACCCCTTGGTTTATGCAAGAGGGGCTCGTACACAATTGCGAGTAGATCTTCGTTGTCCCTAACTACGTACTACAAAGTTTACAATTGAATGCGAGCTGACAAAAGCGCTTAGACAAGAGGATGTAAGAACCCAATTGGTAGTGCAGGAGGATGGCTTGCTCTCACCGGTGAAAAGCTAAATGGCAAAGTACATACTGCCGACGAAACAAAAAATGGCCTTGCCGTCGATGTCTTTAAGCTCAAGGTTTCTTGACATGAATTCTCGCGAGTCAGAAGTTTAGTCATGTGCAAAATAAACACGCTTGGAACTACGAGTACAAAAGCGAGTTTATGGAGATGTGGTAGAACATTCATGGTAAAGCGACAAAGGACTCCAACAACGCAAATGCTCCACAAACTACATCGTGTGACCTTTCCTACTACATTGGGGAGTAAGGGAAAAAGAAGAGTTTAAAAACATTTTCATCTTCTTGTCAATTGTTCGTAAATGGCTTTAGACAGCTCATTTGTGGTCTCAAACTGTGGTAGACATGGTCTTGGAATTTTAAACTAAGAGCATGACACTTGAAGTGCAACCAAGAGTTGCCGAAAAGAACCGGGTGGCCATGAAAGTTTTTTGGAGCTACACCAAGCTTGCTCAAACGGATTCAAAAGGAATCTCTCCTAGAGGGATAACGTAAGAGCTAGTTCTAGATTTTAAAAAAATCTTCCTTTACACCCAAGCACAAGAAATCAAGGGGGAGTGCATCTCTTGACTTTTAAGGCAGGAGAAAATTTTATGTCCTCCAGAAAAACTCAGTGTTGACCAAAGAATGTATAGATTTCTTTGCCATTAAGCAGAGTCAAGGCTGGTCGATTCTTTCTATCTACATTGATAGAATTATCGAGGGGAAGTGTTAGAATAAGGCAATAAAAACTGTAGATTTCGACTTTAGCACAGTGTAGTCGGTTTTACTTTTGAAGGAGTCCATGTGAAGCTTCTTATTTTACCAAGTTTCACTGGTAGAGTATTCTTGGGTTTTTTTGGTCCTTAAGAGTCGTTCATTCCCTAGACTTGATTTTTTTTTGGTTTGTCGAAGAAAGGTGGGACTACCTCTACTAAATCAGATGAGTGGTTTCTAAGGTTTGACAATGTGGCAACTGCATTGTGCAATATTGGAGAGTGAACAACCTTCGAGTTCTACGTGACCCATTGTACAGACATCAACATAGTCACGTAGCTCACATGCAACCGCGTGTAGGATTAGCTGCATCATCATTATCATTTCTAATGTTGCACAAAACATTAGTACATCAACGGTTGGGACCACCAAAATCACCAATTTCAATAATGCACACTGGATCGCAAGGGTTGCTACCAACCAGAGTAGCAATATGAAAGGGAGCACGTGTTGTGGCTCTGGTAACAACTTTTAGCACCTCCAAATCCATTGTATCAACATCAATTCTTCTACATGTCGTAAGCTGTACGAGACTTTGACACTGTTACTTCTTGAGTTTCCTCGAGGTTCCCCATGACAACTCACTGGCTCGAGTAGAGCTTTGTTAGCGTGGAGAGGAGGTTTCCTCACACCATGAAAGCCTCTCGACCAAGATGACGATTGACACACCAAGATAGTTATTGAAAAGCTAGATGCTTAACAAGACATCTCGCCTTGTTTGGTCCACACTCTTTGAGGTTTATGTTGCTAAGCTGTTCTTAAACTGTTGTTGAGCTTCTACATAGAATTGCTATAATCTGAATTCTCCTAACATAATCAGAGCCTTCACTTTCCTTTCTAAGTGGTTTTACAAGTATCTCTTGGCACACCAAAGGTCCTGGCACGACAGCATGGTCAACCAAGCCGTTGATGTGACTGTGCAAAATTCCAACATCTTATATGCATATGGACTTGGGAGAGAGGAGGTCAAGAGGGGAAAATGGTTTGGGAAAGTGTATGGGATTGTGTATGTGTCCGGTTAATAGATGTATTATTTCCATAAACATGTGTATTATATGGTTGAATACCTTCCTTCCATAAACATGTGTAGTAATGATAAAAGCTAACACTTCCATGATTTATTATGTAATTTGTAGTAAAGTGAAAGTATATTGTGTATTACATATGTATCATACATATTTCTCTTCAATACACCCCTCTTCATTGTCCCCTTACCCCTACCTACAAACCGTTTTTGAACACTCATTCTAGTGGCCTCCAAGATGGATACAAAATTATAACACACTTTCCATTATTAAGAAAAAATTCTATTCACTACCCAATATAATTAACTCATAAACCCTTAGAGAAGGGGGAAGAGAGGTGGAGGGGTGGGGGGAGAAGGTGTATGGGACAAATGAATGAGGTAGTGTGTCCTTGTCCGGGTAGTGAGTGTTTTGTCTTTATAAATGTGTACAGTATACATGGATATGTTCCTTGGTGTAGCTTTCAACAGATGGTGAGAAAGGGGGTGAGAATAATGTGTGTGGCAGTTGCATGGGGTATTATTTTTATGTGTGCATTGGAAAGGAATAGTTTCCATATACATGTGTAATATATAGTTCAATATGTTCCTTATTGTGAGTGATCAAGTAGTGCACACCAATGTATTTTAATTTGTATTGTCCACTTGTTTTTGCGTACCTTGTCAGATACATCTTTCTCATACATACCCTACTGCCACATTAATTCGTGCATAAATAATTATTTTTATACCAAATTCATGTATTTTTGTGCGTGTGCGATACGTTTCTATTCTTTTGTGGGATGTATCAATTATGTGTGGACGCGTTTGAGCTTTTGCAAGAACGAACTCAAAAGCGCGTTTTATTGCTCTCGGCACCTGGTTACGAAAGACATTTCCGACCCATATTCAACATTTTTCATGCACAACCTTTGGGATACCGAGCACGCTCGTTGAACTTTAATTTTTTTCTGTGCTTTCACACATATCGTTTTGAAATAATATGTAAACCTTATAATATTTCAAAAACAAAATGAGTGTGTGACCCCTTCATTTATTACTAAACAAATTCATGTGGTAGTACAGTATTAAGTTTTATTTCTCCTCCCCAATCACCCACTTACCCTTACGTATACACTTCTTTCTCTCCCCACTTAGCATTTTGGTGTAAAGAATGGATACAGAAGTGTAGAAATTATTTCCAAGATTTTGTAATGTTTTTATTCACTATCCAATACACTTATGTCATACACTTCAAAAGAGGGGCGGGACGATTGCAGAGGTGGGAGTGTGTGGAGTCATGATTTTCATTGGTGTATCACGATACTTGCAATAAGTGAATTATATTTATGAACGTGTGCATTGTACGGTTGGATTTGTTCCTTGATGTGAGTGGTCTCAGATGTGGAGTTTGGGGGGGAGGAGAGAAAAATGTATGTGGCTATTATCTGGGGTCGTACATCCTTGTGTAGTAATAATGTAAAAATTTCATACACATTATATATTCATGAATGATGGTACAACAATAAGAAATGTGGTGGCACCAAAATAAAAATTGGGGTATTTCTTAAAAGCTTACAAATTTCCATGTCTCGTGGAAGGAAGGTTTGCGATGAAAGGACATATCCATAGGAAGGTACCTAGTACACTTACACATGCACCATAGAAGTACATTGATGATAGAGAACATATTTTGGAGGGATTCGATCTAAATGGAAACTCAGCCCTTTGTGATATGCTTCTTGCATGATATTGCAATTTGGAGTAAACATTTATCTTCATTTCATGAGGAAATGATATGATTAATTCGTGTTCTAGTGAATACATCATGGATATTAAAAATGGAAGGTCTCATAAAATTTCCTTTGGAAAAGGATTTTAATTTGATGTACAATAGACTGGAATGATTGGCATTTATGTTAGCAAATCGAGGAATACGTGAAAATGATCATCATAACACATATGCAAAAAATCACGTGGAATCCATTTTTGGATGATATTTTGAAATGATAGTGTACAATATTACTTCGATATTTTGAAATGCAAAAGGATTTACATTATCCATCGATCCACACACAAATGTCTCCACGTGGATGTATAACGAAAATCCACTTCTTTCATTTATCAAAGGAATGCACTTTCTTAAAGGAGGAAGGAAACTATTTGAATACGTACCATACACGAATTGAAGAATATTATATATTTTTTCTTTTCCAAACATGAAATCATCATAAAGAAGTTATGTTTCAAAATGTACCAATGTTCAATTGGTGTGTTAATGTAAGCAAGTTTTCAAGGAAAAAATACTAACCATTCTATAGAACACACGATTGCCTCCATATACCTGTTGTGGTTAGAGCTTTGAGGTTGAATGTCATGTTTTTACACAATTTAAAAAATTCATACGACTATTCAACCATGTATTGTTTATTGTGACATATCATGAAAAGAGATTGATTAGGGGATGATAAAATTTCTGTGTGGAAGGACGAATTACTCAATTTGTGTTACGATTGATGAGATTACTGTCCAATTTATTTTTAACATAAATTTCCTTTCAAATATATTTATTTCACTATGAAAACTATACTTCAACATGTAAATAATGCATGTCTTGGGAAATTGTCACCACATTTGGTGTTGTTTTACCTTTGCTTATAAACCATCCTTTTTTCTGAAGTGTTTGCAAAGGAATGTTATGGATTGTCCATCACGTCATTCATCATCGACTTTCAAGACGTTGTTTAATGCATTTCAAGGTAGGAACAAGGCTTGTTTTTGGATCCTTTGCAATAATCCAAGAAAGAATTAGAACCTTGAAAATATTTTATATATTCATGCCGTTTTGAAACCTTATCAAAGTGTTTTGCATTACATCTTAGCTAGAAGTACTAAGGCAACCATTCACTTACTCTACATTGAGTAAAACATTTTATATCACCTTTATTAGGAAAGGGATAGTGTACATGTGTAGTAGAGGATTTTTCTAATCCTTGTGTTCACGGCTATGATTCCAAACATCTTACCTATGTAGCCTAAGTTTATAATCTTGACAGAATTCCTGAAAATGTGCTGATTCTATATTCCAAGATTATGGTCATGGTATTCTTGAAGTGAGGATTTTTTATAAGTTCTTCAATGAGTTATTAGTAGTGTAAGTTAGGTTAAGTAGTATTTATCTTTAAGGAGGTCCATGATAACAGAAAATATTTTCCAACACTTATTGGTTGTCTATTTTTTCGTTCGATTGATAAGAAGTAAAAAATAACAAAATGAGTAATGACAAGAGATTAATGAAGAATTTGCATTCCGTTAGGAATGAATTTTCATAGTCATGCTATGAAAATTCATTCCTAACGGAATGCAAATTTTCAAACAGTTCGTCATCACATGGAATGGGATGACGAACTGTTTGAAAATTTTATTTATGATGGAAAATTCCATTCATAAACATCTTAAATCATGGTTTTGTATTTTAATCCTCTTTATATGATATTGGAAAATAGAATTTTCTTGAGAATATTAATTTGTGCTATGTGAACCTTAGAGAAAAGAAGAGATATTTTTTCCTCATAGAGGTACAAAAGATTTCATTTTTTTCAAATTTAGTTAGAATGAAACAATTATTATTTTTGTTATTTTGACAAAAGCTCATCCTACAGATTAAAAAAAATTATAATGAGAAATGGAGAATTTAATCTCTTAATATGACTTTCTGATGGTCATTTTTAGAAAGAAAGCTTTTTTATTACATGGGTAAAAGTGTGAAAGAAAACATAGTGCGTAATGGCTAACACGAGCATAAAATATAACTTGTATATAGAATGATGTTGATGATGATGATGATGATGATGGTTTTTATTTTTCGACAAAAAAATCTTATTTAGAGGGATTATTCGTATTTTAAGGGTATGTATCGATCCAATTTTGGAAAAATTATTTCTGATATAACTTTCACTCACGTGTCTTTTTAATCTTTTCTCAATGTCTGAACTCATGAATTTAAGGATTGTGTTTGAGGATTGGGTAAATTCATTTATATTATTTTCAAAGTAATTAAAATGCATTCTTCATGTTAATTAGCTAATAATGAATGAGTGAGATATTCATGAAGAATTGTAATAGATGAAAACTTGTGAATTAAGTTGATACACGTAGATACGTTATTCCTTCCCCCTTAGTAATTGGAATTTATGGATCAATCCAATGAATTGTGTGAATCATAATTTTTTTATTAATTCCATATTCTTCATGTAGAAATGTTATGTAAAGCATGGATGGCCTTATGTCAATGGATTGATGAATACGATTTCACATTGCATTTGTAAATTTGTTTCTACATTATTTCTTAAAGGCGTTGTATTCATTTAACCTTAAGAAACATGATTTCACTAAATAAAGTTCTTTCTTCACTTAGGGAATGATTCCACCATATAAATTATTTTTCTGTAGAATTTTGAATCCGTGATCATAATTTATTCATGTCAAAGTATGGAGGGGAATTTCTATCATATTCATGACTGATACGTTTCCTTAGATGAATTCCTATGGAAATCTTATGTTACAATGTGAGGTATTTTCACCTCAGTAACAGAAAACCATTTTTTGCAACACAATAATATTCATGAAATCAATCTTATGTCACGGGAGTGTAACATTTATTTCCTTATCATTTACTATACCTTAAAAAAGGCAATGAATGAATTTTTGATGTTCAATATTCCTTGCCAAAGTGTGAGAATCATGGAATAATGTAAGGAATGACAACGCTCAAGTTTCCATTTTAAGTATGAAAACATGATTCATTTTTTTATTTTATTTCATAAGTTGTTGTTTTATGAGGAATACGTGAGAAATTGTTCCAATCATGTGTTAGAGTTGTATGTAATTATCAAAGCTTTTCTAGTATTGTATTTGCACATGAATGGAATTTGAAGAGATGAACTTGTAGAAGTTTGAATTTGGGCTCCTCTTCATCATTAATGAATCTCATATTAAAATATTGAATTTCTGAAAATATGATAATGAGCATCAAATGTGCAACGGTTTGATGGATATCCAACTTACAAGTCAAATATGTTTTTAAGGTGAAATGATTCATGGTATGTGGGTAGAATTCGAAGGAATGGGTGCTCACTTGAAGTTTCATTCGAAAGGAAGATGTTTTATCTGAATGATAAATATTATTGTGAATTTTTACTTGACCCATTGTGGATTTATTATGTATTTGTTTTTCAAATTGTACGTTATATTTTTTGTAGGATTAGATTCCTACCTTGTAGGAATGAACGGGTTCATTTAATATAGCCTTATTTGCTCGTTGATAAGTGAAAATGTTTTCTTGTTACATTTTAGATTGCATGAATACAAATAACCGCACAAATACACCGTTACATGTAATTTTTAACATGTTGGCGTGCCTTCGAATGGGCAATTTGTTTCCATTTTTGTCGAAGAATCTAAACTTCTTCTTCGTTTGGTTCTTGGTTACCGTTCCAGACATTGGTTATGCTGATGCTTTTTTGTGGCTATTGCTGGCTATGAAAGGAGGTTAGTTAGGTACGTCTGTTACTGTAGAATCGTGTGAGTGGAATGTGATACTGAATTGTGGCTTCACATGCCATGGAATGGAAAGAATGTACCAGTATGTGTTTAACATATCACTTCCTCTGGCGGATTACCTGTTTGCGTAGGATATGGGGTCTTCTTTCTCACAGGAATGAATTGAAGGCCAGGAAGAGGCACGGCACGTGCTCGAGCATGTGCTGGCCAGCTGCATTCGCGTTCCCACCTGCGCAGGAGAGAATCGGTGACATTTCTGTGAACTATGTGCGACCGTCCGAGGGGCAGGTAAGGACAATGAGAGAAAAGGGATAAGGGTGCAGAAGGTGGGGAGGGTGTCGTCGAAAATGCGACCGAGGTGGGGATAGCGTCAGAGACGAAGGAATCTTGCTTTTGTCTTCAAGTTCTTGCCCTTCCACAACATTCGAAAAAAGAAAGATGCAGAAAAAGAAATTACGGTATTGGGCTCGCCAAACAAGCGCAAAGAAGTCCCCTGCGCTCGGACTAGCACATTGTGTCCCAACTATCCACAGAAAATACTCTCCCTGGCACAAGCAGATTGCAATTCTCACAATTGTCTCATGCGGTTCACAATTCTTGAATCAGCAAACAGCATGGTCTGTAAAACACATATTGTCATAGTTCAAATAGCTGAATAGATAAATTTTGATCATATTTCTTTTGAATTTTATACGTTACATAAAAACTCAAGATGAAAAGGAATTCCAACTTAAATGGAAAACAATTTCTGATCAAAAATTCCACCACGAACCATGTTTTGCACTTGGATTGCAATGCCAGATTAATTTCTAAATCATATCAAGCAAAATTAAACTTTTAACGGCAAGAAATTGTAATTATTTTACTCATGATACTTGAGAAAGAGAAAGTTCCATATTTAGGATATAAAATAAGAAAGGAAAACATAAATAAAAATTTTAAATAAACATTTAAAAAAATTAATAGATAATTAGGAAAATACAACATTTCATATAAGATCATATTTGTTTAGATTTATGAAATTAGTCGTCGTTACATTTGTCCACTTTTTTGCATGTTTATGTTTTTGATTGGTTCTGATTCGTCAAAAACAAGACCTCGCCTTTTAAATTTTGCAATTTCTCCTGTTCAAGTCGTCCACCTCGATAGTACTCAACATTTCATTTCAAAATTCCAAAATGAAGGCGGCACAACAAGCAAGAAACCGCTCTCATGACCGAATCTTGTTCTGACCCCTTTGCACCATTTGTGACTAAGTTGCGTTATCAATAGTCTATGCTATATTCAATACATTCTATGTACTTAAACTTCCCATCCCCGTTAGGGATCGTCCCCCTTGTCTAGAAACAATTTTGCAATCTACCACCCATTCATCATGGATCGTTTCATTCAGAAGGTGATGCCTAGGGAGTGCCTTCGTCGTCTCACTCAAGCCGTGCGAGAGGGACCTCCACCACCCCCCGCCGCTCCACGGGGTCCTGTTGTTTATCTAAGGAAGGCAATGACGCTCATTGCCGACGATACAACTTCATCTTGCACATGTCCGTTTTGCCCATACTCCAACTACCTTGAAGATCAAAGGCCGCTGCTACACGCATCACCTCTCCAATTGACGAGCAACATCCCAGTCATCTACTGTTTCCTTCCAAGCATGTCAAGCACCCTCCATGATGGGGTGAATCCTCCTGGTCAAGGGACATGTAGGCAGCATGAGCCTGAGTTTGAGGCTAGTCGTGTGGCACCATGGATGCATGTCGATGGAAGCGTGTCGACTTCGCCATGCAAACAACGTGCTATAGCCAAGAAGGGGAAGGCCATCACAATCGACTGCATGAATGGCTTCGGTCTGCCACAACCAATCTGGACTCGCGCTCGCACGGGTACATTTGTTGTTAACAAGGGAAAGTATGTAGAAAACAACAAGGATAGTATTGACAATAGTAAGAGGAGAAAATTTTCTAAAAACAACGTGTCTTCATTATAGAATGAATAGTATATAGACAACAATACGGACATGGACTGTCTTGCCATTGTCCTATCCTTAAGGACAACGGACAGTACCGAGCCATCATCTTGTGATGTGTGGCGAAAACAATAGAAGAATATGGAGGGTTCTGGTGCAAACTTTTCAACACCATTTATAAGGCACACAAGAAAGAGAATAGCGCATACACAACTACCAATCACGTGCGTCAAACTTTGGCATGACGGATAAATACATTATGTGCGATCACCTTGCTCCATACAAAATCCTAGTATGGTTCATGGATGGCACGAAGATTTAAAAAAAGTACTGTGAGAAAGTCGTGATGGTAGCTGTCAACGTAACACCATTGTCAGCGTCTGAAGTGTAAGCACAAAAAAGGGCAAGAGTGTGTGGCTTGCTGGCAAAAACAACATTGTGCACGAGATTAAAAGATGCTAATTGATGCTTTAGATGCGGCGCATGCGCTGGATCGAAAATCATCCACCGCAAAATCTACAAGATCATTGGACACCAGGCGCTGGATGAATTTGAAATACTATGCTAACAAGGTTTTTCACGCCCATGGGTTCGCTCTCTCATCCGGCACGAGCGGGGGTGGTCTCAGAAAAGGAACCATAGCAGCGTAGAAGGTGCTAGGCAACTGAGGGGAAGACATCCTAACCTTCCACCTTCTTTGTGCCTGCATGGTCATCCCTTTTTGCCATCGAGTCAGTTATGGTGATAAATTCAGACCACATCGAATTCCAGCTTATGCCATCCCCTCAACACACGTATGTGCCATGGGGGTCTGAGGAGGTGGGCGTCCTCGGGTTAGACGACAAACATGTAGTGGCCACCCTGGTAACCCGCTCTATTACCGGAAAATTCCTTCTTGTGCAACCAATTTTTTGGGGGGGGGAATGAAGCAATCCCTCCCTCGTGGCCCCATGTGGATAGGCTCGTTTAACATGGCTAAAACTTGATGCAGACAAAGACACATTGGGCCAATGCTCACACGATCCAAGAATGGGTTCACAAAATTTTCTCTTTTTACAATTAGTGGATTTGTAGTGAACTCGACATGAGCATGGGTGATGCACACATGCTTATAGTGCTAGACACATGGTGACCAAAGTGTTGCGGAGTATTTGAGGAACGGTTTCACATGCACTACCCACACATGCACACAATGTATGTGCCAACATGCTGGACTGTAAAAGCACAGCCTGTTGATGTAGGCATGATCTGCCCCCTTAAGAGCAAGCTCGAAGAATGGGGTGTTGACAAAATTAAGGGTGGAGAGGGGATGAAGATAGGCATGAAGGGCATAAAGGAGGTTGCTTGTTGTTGGGTTTTTCAATCCTCAACGTACGTGCGAGAGGCAGAGCCCATGGTGAAGAACGCATGCGCTCGTGAAAACTTTCCCAGTGTGTTTTAGCTTAGTTTTGATTACGTTGTAGCTCTGTTTACGAGCTAGTTGATGTTCTGTAATCATGTGCCTACTACTGCGGATAAGGTTGTCCAGGTTCTTTTAATGTGAAAATAACATTTTACTTGTATTATTAGCGTGTGTTCATTCTCGATGTTCATCAAATGTCCACTAGATCTGTGATTTGTTTAGCGACTAAGTGTGTAGAAAAGAACAATAGGAATAGTAGGGTTTTTTTTCTTGAACGAAACCCCACACTAGCACATGCTTGTTAAATCGGAAAAATTAAGTAAAATATTTTTGGTAATTATAATTAATATTTAAGAAAACAAATCAGTTTGAATCTGAATAAGGAAAAATAGATACTATTGAATTAAATAATCAGTAGGTAGTTTTAAATTTTGAGAAACTTCCCATTTTAATATATCACACATCTGTAATGTGATGATCTTGAATATTTTAGAAGAAGAGACACTGAGATATTTTTGGCTTTTCCTTGCTTCACCTTAAAGGTGTTTTCTTTCTAATCCATTTCTTTATATGAGAATGTTTCACATGAAGGTTGGCATATAGGGCCAAAATCGTTTTTACATGATATTTTTTCGCTCAACCCATCCATCCCATTGCCAAAAGGATAGGAAACCATGAAATCCATGTAAAGTAGATAGCACGCTTTACACTCCTATAACATGAGAGTGGTACCCATTACAATATGCACAAATGGATATGAAAATTGGCACTCTAATAGAAACTTAACAAAAGAAATTTAGGAGCGTGGCTTAGTAGGCCAAAACCGTTGTGATTGAGGTTCTTTTTCGTCCAACCTATCAAGATCAACCACCCATTAGCCAAAGACTTATTCAAGTAGTGTAGATTTGATGGCTAGCATTATAGTGGTTTTATGAAATACGTCTTCCAATTTCCTACCCTTCATCTAGTTGGTCTTTTTGGGCCTTTTTAGAGATATTTGTTCATGATTTAGACATACATGGGACACGTATTTATGCATGATCATGTAACAAAGACATGTAATAGGGTTTCTATCATCATGACATAATTATGGTATAGATGAAGTAACTATCCTTGGGTAAATTATATTTATATACATAATGGAGGCTTTATGAACCATAAAATTTGCATTGCATCATCCACTTTTTAGTTAAAGATTTCTCCTTATGCTCATCAATGTTAATTTGGTTGTAGCAGAAGAGGATGGATTTTCCATGTGCATCCTTCCATGACATCACATTATTAAGCGAAAATCCTGCTCCACCCCACCCGAAGATGACATTTTGGTCAGTGGGTCACGCTCTGACATACACCCATGGTATTTTACTTGAAGCTTTAGTAGTCGAGGCTAACCATTCCTCTTAATGGATTTTTTTTATCCATTTGTTTTATGGATTTTTTTCCTGAAGAGCGAAAGATCCTCCTAGGACTAGGTTGTCTCGTTGTATCCTTCACCTTGCCAAGGTTAGTTCATTGGAGGAAAATTTTGCGAACGTCCTTGGGTCCAACGTATGCCTTTTCACTGGATAACTTTGTTTCTCCATCTTCTTTTTTGCTAATGGAAGCCCTTCAAATCTAGCACTCGCCAGACCTACATTCTCTTAGTTAAAAACAAGGCCATGGTGTGGGACCACCTTGTGAGCCTCACGTAAACATCTAGTCTCCAGGCCAAAAAATTATGGAACCTTGGCAACGAATTCGCACTGACATGTACATGGAGCCTTAGGTAGAATTTCCTCATTCATATTTGTAATAGACCATGCCATGGCCTTAAAACGTTATGGCAAACCTTATTGAAATTTCATGTTAGTGCAATGGCTATGAAAAAGAACAAAATTGTAGTCTAGATTTTTCATTTTTTGCTTGTTCACATGGAACTTCACGAGGGTACAAAACAATGTTTTTCAGTTCTTTCTTGGTTGTGCCAAGGCCCTTGTCCATGAGCTCTTAGGGTGTTTCATACATCCCTAATATGCATTTCCGTCATGGGGAAGCAGATCCTCATGATTTCGTCAATAAGCCTAACTGGCCACCTGTTAGCTGACTTGCATAGCCCTTCAAAAAGTGGACATTTTTGTGTGCCCGTCCAGGGAGTTCCCATTTTGTGTGCCTTTCAACAAGTTAATATTGTTATGTCTTGCGAAAGGAAGTTGACATTTTGCGTGCCGTTTTTAGAATCCTCGTAGAGGTTGGTTTTCCTCTGAAACCGTTTACTCCCAGAGTGTGTTTTTATACAGGACGTGATGGGGCTCTCGCCTTGTCCCGCCTAAGTAAAACTTTGAAACGGATTACTTTCCTGAAAATGAACGAGTTCGATTTTCCTATCCTTACATGCGTCCACGGAGATTGGCTCCCGCTAGATGTGACGTTCCAGACCTTTCGATCACGTGATCGTTTTCCTCACTCGCAAGACCGTCCAACCCCATCAGCGTCGAGGCTCGATCGGCCTCGAGGGACGAGAGAAACGCGTGAAAACCTGCGATGGAGTCTATTGCCAAAAACAAAAGATGGGCATTTGGCCGGGTTCACGCAAACAGGCCATATCACGCCCATCACTCGATGGTGTGGGCCCATGTCGATTTGGGAGGGAAGCCATCGGGATGGGTGGCTGTACGGACCCTGCCCATCCAGACCGTCCGGTTTTAACAGAAATCCGGCCGGGCCTTCAAAGCCCATCACGTGGTCAATGGAAACAGACTCTTAGTATTGGAGAAAAGTTTTTGCGGTGCAGGTCTCTTCGCCTCCCTGCCGGAGGTCCACGCAGCTGGCCCGCGTGTGTTCCGCAGCTCACCGGCGGCTACTCTTGAGCCCAGCCAACCGCACACCATGTGACGCACCCACTGGTGCGCTGTCGACGCGTCGGATCATCCGCCGCCTTCGAACAGATTCGCCGCAACCTTCGCGTCTCAGCTTTCCGTCACTTTTCTGCTTCAGTCGCCGCGCAGAGACACGATAAAGTCCACAGCCGACTGAGCAATTCCGTGGCATGCAGGTCATTGTGGGCAGCCATAGATCAGCGAACAAAGAGCATTCCAACCGTCATTGGTGAAGGTCAGGTTCAGGCGGCCCCCTTCTCTGGGGCAAGGCTATCGGTTGTATGTGGTGAAGTCACGTTAACGGAGACGGTTCGTATATGGGTCAGTCTGATTCTATGTCTTACCAGCAGCAGCTGCTGCAGCCGCCGGACGGCGAATGGCACCCGCAGCTGCAGCAGCAGGTTGAACAGAATGCAAGCAAGCAGGGCTTAGCAGTAGCGCAGCAAAGCCAGACAGAGTGCACACAGTTGCAACAGGAGAAACCAACCACGGCAGGACAGGCTCGCATGCAGACAAGCATGCCGCAAGAGAAACCGCATCAGCAGCTTCATCATCATCAAGAGGAGGAGGTCGAGGAGCAGCAGCAGCACCACCACCACCACCAACAGCAGCCACAGCAGCAGACTGGAGCACAGCAGCTGCTGCAGGACGAGCCAAAGCAGGAGCTTCAGGAGGCTCTGCAGTCCATGCAGCAGGCATCCGTCGCCACATCCCCCTTCACCGCAGCCGACGCCGCAGCAGCAGCAGCAGCAGCTGCAGCAGCATCAGGGGAAGGAGCGGGGGAGGAGGAAGAGGAGGGCGTGGAGGTGGTGAAGGGGCCGTGGGCGCCGGAGGAGGACGAGGTGCTGCGGCGGCTGGTGGCGCAGCACGGAGCGAGAAACTGGTCGGCGATCGCGCAGGGCCTTAAGGGCAGGACTGGCAAGAGCTGCCGCCTCCGCTGGTGCAACCAGCTGGATCCGCAGGTCAGCCGCTGTGCCGCGCGATGTGCAGTGCAGAGACTTGAACGCGCCGTGTTCAGAGCAGGGACTTGGACATGGCATGACCAGTACAGGGACTTGAACGTGTCAAGTTCAGTGCAGGGAGTAGAAACCTGGCGCGTGTCGGTTCGCTGCACAGCGAGCTCTGGATCTCTCACAGCTTTTCGTTGAGAAGGTTTTGGCTTGACGGTTTGAGGGCATGGCCTCCTCGCATCCAGGGCTGAAGTGCCAACCCGTAGTACGGGCAATGGGTTTGGATGGGCAATGGGGTTGCAAAGGCAATGGAGTTGCATTGGCGATGGGGTTGCATGGGCGACTGGACTGAGTAGGGCATGCATGCGGATGGGGCATGAGCCAGATGGGGCATCAGGTCGGAGGGGGCGTATGAGAGATTGCGGCCAGTAGGTTGTATGAGGCATGAGCTTCCATGCGACATGCGGTTGGATGAGCCGAATGCTTTCATGTGCGGGTGCGGGTGCGGGTGTCTATGTGGGTGTGTCTGCAGGTGCGGGTGCGGGTGTGGATGTGGGTGCGTGTGTGTGTGGGAGTGGGGTGTGGGTGTGGGTGCGTGTGCGGGTGCGGGTGCGGGTGCGGGTGCGGGTGCGGTTGCGGTTGCGGTTGCGGTTGCGGGTGTGGTTGCAGGTGTAGGTGGCGGTGTGGATATGGGGGAAGATGTGTGTGTTGAAATGACTTTGGGGGCTGATCATGGGGTGGGGTCGATGCCATTGACCCAGCACTCTTGACCAGATTGCAGTAGGCTTGGATATGGCTGGCTGGATTGCGGTAGAGTAGGCCGGGATGGACGCGGGCTTCAACATGCTGAACGCAGATGGCACTGCGCAGAGCAGTAGAGGGTGTGTAGAGAGTGGATTAGGTGAGAGTGGATGAGGTGTGAGTGGATGAGGTGAGAGTGGATGAGGCGAGAGTGGACGAGGTGAGAGTGGATGAGGTGAGAGTGGATGAGGTGAGAGTGGATGAGGCGAGAGTGGATGAGGTGAGAGTGGATGAGGTGAGAGTGGATGAGGTGTGAGTGGATGAGGTGTGAGTGGATGAGGTGAGAGTGGATGAGGTGAGAGTGGATGAGGTGAGAGTGGATGAGATGAGAGTGGATGAGGTGTGAGTGGATGAGGTGAGAGTGGATGAGGTGAGAGTGGATGAGGTGAGAGTGGATGAGGTGAGAGTGGATGAGGTGAGAGTGGATGAGGTGAGAGTGGATGAGGTGAGAGTGGATGAGGTGAGAG
>SZWC01015127.1:42434-71185 GCA_023375785.1 Penium margaritaceum
CTTTCTGTCAGTTGCACCTCTGTCCTTTCGACCATTCTCACTGAGTGAGCAACCTCCATTTCACGCTGTATCTCTGGGTTTCTGCTGCCTTTGTGACTCCTCCTTGCAGACACGGGGGCGACTTCCCAACCCCTTCCTCGACCGCCTCACTGCAATATCCCAGCCCAACAGCCCACTCAGAGGCTCACCCACCTCCTCCTACACCAACCACAACCTTCCGCACTCTCTTGCTGCCTCCGATCCATGGGGAGCTCTCTCAGCTGGA
Source organism: Penium margaritaceum (assembly GCA_023375785.1). Taxonomy (NCBI): domain Eukaryota; kingdom Viridiplantae; phylum Streptophyta; class Zygnematophyceae; order Desmidiales; family Peniaceae; genus Penium; species Penium margaritaceum. Next base: position 42,700 of record SZWC01015127.1, read on the forward strand.
GCAGATCCCGGCCCCTCCCTCCTTGCCCGCGCCAACACGTTTGCAGGCCGCACCCCCAGCGTCGACAGCGGCAGCAGAGGCCTCTTCAGCCGCAGCAGCGTTGAGGACGACGCCTTTCTTCGTGCAATGAAGCGCGCAAGATTCTCCTCCCTCGCCTCAAATGCAGCTGGTGCCGCCGCTGCTTCCGCTGCTGCTGGTGCTACCTTCCAAGATGCTGGGGGCAGGTGGGGCGATGGCCGCGAGTCTGGGCTGGACGCATCCGCGGGAGCTGACTTCCATGCGGCACAGTCCAGCATGGACCGTTTGCCTCCTGCAACCGAGGCTTTGGCAGGGGCATCGCTCGACCTCCCCTCTGCGGATTTCCAACGATTGCGCCCACGTTCCGCGGGAGTCAGTGGTGTCACAGGAGAGCAGCAGGCAAGGCATTCGACCGCACTCCATGGTGGATCCCTGCCACGCACAAGATTCATGCAGGGAGCCCTGTCTGCTGGCACAGCGGCCGTGGTTGCTGCCGAGGACCTACTTCTGGACGACCGGTGGGACGTCGGCAGCATCAGGCAAGGCAGCGCCAGCGCCAGCGGCATGATCGGCAGCCCTGCTTTGTCGGACGTGCTGCAGCGGGAGAAAGAGCTCAGCACACGCTTCACATACTCCAGCTTGCAGCAGCAGGTTGAGCAACGGCACCAGCGGGCTCAGCAGCAGCTTCTGTTGCTACAGCGACAGGACTTGCTGCAGCAGAAGCAGCAGCAGCAGCAGCAGAAGCAGCAGCAGCAGCAGCAGCAGCAGCAGCAGCGCGAGCAGCACCCTCCTCTGCGCACTCTCTCCCTTCCCTGGACCGGACGGGCAGGAGACATTTCTCACCAGGTGTCCCTGGGGTCGGGTCCAGTTTCAGCTCCCCCCGGCGGCATTCCCCTGGTGAATCATGCTCTTTCGGACAAGGTGTCACTTGGATCTGGCGTGGGGCCAGACACGCTAGGTGCACTGCGGGTCAGTCGCCTGCTCTCCGATGACATGTCCATCGAGTCGGCTTTTGGCTCAGGCACAATCGGCACCGGAGCGAGCCGAGGGCTTTCGACCCTAGGAAGAGTAAGTGACTGCAACATGGGTGCTGGCGCGCCTCCTGCAGCAGCACCAGGAGCAGTAGCAGCAGCGATGGGTCACGACTCGTTTCCGTCCCGGTCACTCGTGCACAGTCACAGTGACGTTCACACTCGCATGACTGTTGAGCAGCATCTACAGCCGCGTTTGGATGGGAGCCAGAATGACGGCGCTGCCGCTGGTGCTGCCCCCGCCGTCGCATCTGCAGCTACTGCCGCTACAGGAGGAGGGAAGCCTGGGCCGGCTGTCCACAGACGGAAAGCATCCGTCGATGCGGAGCTGGCACGTCGACTGGGCTTGTCCCCCGCGGAGATTTCCGACCTGTTCAGTCTGCAGGGGACCAAAGGGAAGGCTGCTTCTACTCTTGCTGCTGGTACTGGAGGTGGTGGTGTTTCTTTGAGAAACGAGAGCGCAGCAACGGCAGCAACAGCAAAGGGTCTAGAGCAGCTCGTGCCACACGCTCTGAATGCCGGCATGTGCGTAGACACCAGTGTGAGTAGAGGTGGGGAGGCATGGCCTATGGCGATGGACGGACAGTTTCCAATCCCGATGACTGCGCTGGAAACTGGGGAAAGGAGGAAGCTGCTGCAACAGCACATGGAGGAGCAGCAGGCGCAGCAGGTCTTGGAAGGAGGTCTGAGGGGCAGCGGTGCAGAGGTCAACTTGGGTGAGGGACAGAGTGGAACCACCTCAACTCTTCCTTATGCTCTAACGAGGTGTGGCCTGGTTGGCCGCCCTGGCAATCTCACGCTTTTGGATGGTGGTCCAAATCCCCCTTTGCAGGGCGCTGATGTGGCTGCTGCTGGTGTCGGAGTTGGCGCTCCATCAAGTACTGGCGCAGCAGCAGGCAAGCAGCCTTCACTTCTCAGCTTCCTGATCGCAGACTGGCCTCAGTTGAAGGAAGCAGTAGACAGCAAGCCAAGCTCATTGGACGTCAGGATGGGGAGCGCCATTCCTCCTGCTGTCACAGCGCAAGCAATCGCTGCAGCGGCTGCTGCAGCAGCAGCAGCTGAGCAAGAGGGGCGAGGAGCTGCAGGTGGCAGAGGCGGTGCGTCAGCAGACGCGCTAGGAGCAGGGAGAGGTGCAGTCACTTCTGGGTTCAGAACCGAGGCCGTTGCTGCCGCAGGCCTCGCAGCAATCGAGCGAAAGCTCCCGAAGTTCAGCCCACGAGCAACGTCAGATGCTGCTGTTATGGATGCTGCCACAGCAGCGGCAGCAGCTGCAGCGGCAGCATACGAAGGCAGGCGTTTGGAAGGGTTAATTCCAGGCAATCTTGGCGCTGCGCTTCCGTATGTTGCTGGCAGTTCCTTGTCTGGCAGCAGTGTTCCCGCTGCTGCAGCTGTAGCTGCTGGGCCTGGTACTTGCCCTGCTGATGGTCGTGGCAGCGTGTCCAATGTACCTGGTATGAAACGGTCGCCATCCGACATCCGACTGCCTCAGCCATTTGCGTTAGACAGCTCAACCATTGCGGCTGCCCAGGCCCTTATGGCCCAGGCTGGCACTGGATCGTGGAATGCTGGGTTAACAGGTGAGCACGTTGCGGAGGGGTGTGGGGAGTCGGGAGTGGATGACTTTCTGCCGGTGCAGCAGCAGCAGCAGCAGCAGCAACAGCGGCTCACACTGGAGCAGCAAGGGCAACAACAGCACCAGCTGCAGCAGCAGAGATTTCAGGAGCAGCGACAGCATTTGCTGCTGTTGCTGCAGCAGCAGCAACAGGTACCATTCCAACAGGACCAGCTCCAGCAGCAGGCTTTGCTGACGCTGCAGCATGATGCCGTGGAGCAGCAGCAGCTCCAACAGCAGCAGCAGCAGCAGCAAGGGCAGCAGCAGCAGCAAAAAGGGCAGCAAGGGAAGCAGCAACAGATGCATGAGGGTCAGGGAGGGCACGATGTGGGAATGATGGAGAAACTTTGCAATTCTCAGCCAGTGTCTTCAGTTCTGGAGGCTACCGCTGCCACTGTGATGCTTGGTGGCGTAGATGAGGATACATTGACTGCCACTGTCGCTGCTGAAGATGTTCTAACGTCCCTTGCATGCACTCTGTGAGCAAGGGATGAGAGAGTGATGAGGAAGAAGTCCTGCAGCACATGGCCCACAATCATCTGTGTTCAGTTCAACGTCTCAAAGAAACGCATGTAGCAACTGCAAGCTCGGTGCAGAAGACTCCTAGAAATGAAGAGAAACAACCCAGAAATAAGATCGGATGCGAAAGCAAACGGGGATGGCTTTGAAAACTGCTACCATCTTCCAGATATGCCTGAACTCAGCTTTGGGTATGGATATGGACGTTCTAATGTGTATGGGTGAATCGAGCAGCTCATACGGTCGTGGACTACTAACTAGCTCTCGTTTGTGAGCTTCCACTAGGTTGTGGTATTTTTCAATGGTTGGTTCTCTGGTGTTTCCATGTGCACTTGTGTACAGTACTGTGTCCCCACACTTGTCTTGCTTGTTACAACAAACTTTGTACTCTTTCAAACATATCTTTACCGTCTTTCCACCTTTCTCAGTGTCGTTTGTTGCATTATGCCCATCACAATAGGGATGGCCTCGGTTTTGAACCAAGTTCGGTTTCTCTAATAAAACTGGAGCGGAGAGATCGAACCGAAACCAAAACTGAGGTCGGTTGCAGCTCAGTTTCCGTTTTGGAGGGGGGCGTTACTTGAGGACCCCCATGTGGAGTTAAAATGTTTTGACGTTTTCGTCAAATTTGTTCAAATCTGCTAGCCAAACTTTGACCATACCAGCTCGCACGGTCAAGTTTGGGGGCGATGTGGTGGTTACAAAGACAAACGGGTCTTGTGGTCATACTCCGACTTCAGCGGGGAGATAGACCCAAAATCGCGATTGAGATGTCACAAGGAATCTTCTTATAAAAAGATGCATCATAAACGTCGATATGTAGAAAGCGTATGAGAGAGTTTGATAAAACCTATAATACATTGTAGTTATTCTCCCGACTCATAGAAACATGCAAAACAGACTCTCGTCTAAAAGGAAAGAGAGCACAAAATGAAGTGAGTGCCACAACGGATACGATTGTGATATAATCATAACTTTGTTCACGAATATACGGCGTGTCTTTGAAAGTTTTACTCTATGACGACACGACAGGGTGAGACCCGTGTGACAAACGAGCATCGTCGGCAAAGACGACCTCATTTGTCACAATTCGCGACTGAAACACCAAAAGCTCCTCCCTTTCGACGCGATGCAACGTACACAACCAAGACCTCATTCTTTTATTGTCGTTTTTCATTCTTCAGTCTCCAGTAGGCTGTTGGCAGCAGCCGCAACAACAACGCTTCCAGACTTGGTCTTCACGGTAGTGGCCACATCTCCCCTTTGTAAGGGGAAGCTGACAACCTAGGGGAAAACAATACCGGATTCTTATTTGAGGCTCATTCGGCCATGGTGGATCGTAACAACCCATCCATGAGGACTAGTCCCTCGCGTAGGACTCTATCCGTCCGGCCTAGCCCACTGTGCACTACCCTTGCGAACTACGTTGATGTTGCCTTGCCACCAACTATGGTTGGCACGTCGGCCGACGCCACCCTCCACCTCACTGCTGACATCTTCCGCACTCCTCCAAGTTTGACTAGTCGGTGTTACGTTTTGAGTCCCAACACACTGGGGGTTATTGTTGATGGTCTAGCACATGCTATTGTGGACACAATAGCTGCGCATATAAGATTTTATACCCTTATTGCTCCAATTCCATAGGCAGCGTTGTGTCCCACGTCTCTTCCACGTCACAACATTCCCAGCTTGCTTGAATTGTCCACCTCTCCTACGGTTGCAACCGCAAGGCCTACTCAGTCTACTTCTTCAAGGAAGCAGTAACTACAGCGTATGTGCATGCAGTGTATCCACTTGTTGTACACACAAAGACCTTGAAGAAGGAGGCCTTTATAACTCAATGCTCCACAGTGCCCACAGTCGCCATAACCCGTGGAGCGGTGGCAGTAGTACATGGTGTAGCAGCAGCAAGTGGTGCAATAGCAGTAGGTCATGCAACAGCATGAGGTAGTGCAAGAGGAGCACGTGGTGTAGTAGTAGCAGGTGCAGCAGCAATAGCAGGTGGTGTCTTAAAAACAGGGGGTGCAATAGCAGAGGAGGCAGTAGTGCAGTAATAGTAGCAGTTGGTGTAATAAATACAATAGGCTGTGGCAATAGAAGGTGGGATAGTAGCAACAGCATGTGGTGCTTTAGAGCGTGCTATGAGGGATTGAGGTGGGGGTTTCCTCTCAATGTTTTTTTAGGTCAATACAAGAGGTTGCATGACGCCGTGGTGGTAGACGAGGACAAAGGAGATGAGAAGTTGGAGAAAGTGGAGGACTAGGAGAGCGTGAGGAGTATTAAGGACGAGAAAGGATGAGGGGAAATAGAGAGTCCATGAGATTAGTTGCGGCAGTAGCGGCAGTAGCAACGGTAGCAGCTTAGACACCAAGACAAAGGGGTAATTTGGCACTAAAGAACTTGCCGTAGAAAATACAAGGGTGAGATGGTGAGAAGCTGAGCATTGAGGAAAACACCGCAAGGACAATGGCGCTCATTGATGAGGCTAGGCACCACAAGGTGCTCAATATTGCGCCAGTAGTGTAGCTGGTTTTTTACCCTTGTGATCAGAGTATAGTGTAATGCAAGGAAAGTCAAAAAATCTTGCATGACATCTCCACGACTTCAACTACAAGTCCATTCTTTGGAAGGAGTTTCTAAAGGGGTTGTACGCCTCATCGGGGCTGAGAGAGGGAAACAAGTCACGGGGGTCCATCATGCTAATGTTCGTGACGAGCAATACTGTGTTTGATGAGGATTGATTTGCATCAGCTATTTGCTAATATTTTTAGTGATATCACATTCATGGTCATCAAAAAGCCATAGTTCATTTAATTTCTCTGCAGGTGCAACCTTGATATGGAGATACCATCAAGGAAGGAGTTGTTAAGGTCCGTCAAGGAAGACTGGACAAAGTACACAAAGAAGGCTAAGGATATGCTGTCAAAGATGGACAATAAAATTGCTTTGACCAACAACCTTGGACTGGTCAAAACTGGCTCAACTACTTCGGTGTGACTGCAAGCTGGCTGGAAGAGGACTTCAAGGCCTGTTTTCTAGTACTTAACTATTTGGAGGTGTAAGGGAAGCGCAGTAGTGTGAACCTTACACAACTATTGCGGAAGCTATCGTTCGAGGTGTACGGTTTGGAGGTTGGTTTCCATTAAATGACGTTAGAAAATGCAAGCAATAACCTGAAGATAAAGGATTTATTAAAATTTTGGCAGAATGCATTTGATGAGGCATAGTTCTTTTTGTGTTTCTATCATGATATCAACCTCTTTGTCTAGGACATCGTTGATGGATCGCTCGATCTAGTGAAGTACATCAAGAAGTTGTAAATAGCTGTACAAGTGTTTAGGTTGTCAACGAGGATGGCTGATGCATTGAGAGAGCATAGGGAAGACTTGCCGGACACATTGGTAGCCGATCTTCCGATGAGGTGGGATAGTTCATACGACATGATTGATGCATTTACGGAGGTGGAGCCAATGTGGGACAGGTGGTGAAATGACATGCTGGAGCTTGAGCAACCTCCTTTCACGCTCAAGCCTAAGCAAGACTACCTTGAGACAGGGCTCTTGCAGGTGCTAAAATCGTTTTGTGACATCAGCAAGGAGGATGAGGCGGAGCAGTACCTGACCATGCACGGCATGGTACCTGACTATCACCAAATATTGGACCATCTAGATAACAGCCTGGTGGATCGTCAGGTACCAGCGTCCCTGTATGGTTATTTAGAGAAGGGGAAGTCGGTACAGGCATACGATGACTTCCGCTCTGTAGCAGCTGTCGTTAAAGGTGCACACGGTTCCTGTCCATAGAGATTCAAGGAGATCGAGATCCATGGTACGAATCCTCCACCTAGATCCAATATTGGAATAATAGATCCTTAGATTCATAAATCCTTATATTCACGGATCTTGGATCCAGATTTGTGGAGTTCATGCATGTGAAACCATCACTTTACATGTATTTCACAATCACTATGTTACACAATCCGGTCAATCGTGAATGGCCATGCTTCTTCCTTCCTCGCATTTTTCAAATCCAAACACACATCTTCATGGAACAATGGTGTCAAGCAAGCAGAGATACTAACTTGCAAATGAACTACCATAAATGTGTGTTTTTATCCCTAATTGTAAGAACAAGTCTTAGCAAGACCAAGATCTGGATCACCACGATGAAGTGCGTTCATCCATGCCGGCTTTGCCACCAACTCTGATGCGACCTCTTCTCGAGGTGCATCATGGATGTTTGTCAGGGTTGGGTCATTGATCTGTATCTTCACGAGCATGAGGTTCTCCACTGTGAGGTCTGATAGAAATGGCCTAACGTCGGTGATGATGGGGTAGCTGAGGAAGAAAAGACAGTCTGAGGAAGTGTTATGGCTGGATCTGCGAGGTGGTCTAGTGATGCCTGGTGAAAATTTGGGCACGTGTGTGTACAGCAGGATCGTGCACTTTCGTGGCTTCTTCTCGTCCGTCACCCAGGTTTCCACCTCCACCTCCAAACTCAAGGGAACCACCTGTGAGGTGCTCACCAAACTCGGCCTCGCAAAAATGTCTACGCTAGCATCTTCTAGTGCACCCTCATGGCGGCCAGCTTCGTCTAGGTTTTTTTAGCAGTGATGTGACTGTGGGTTGCCGGCCGTGGCGGACGTCATTGTGGGTGTCACAATGAAAACAGACATTTGGGTTATTTTAGGGCACGTTCCAAATAAGTGGTGCATCACATATGACTAAACAGGTACCAAACAAACCTAAACTGGCAGCTACTGTAGTTGCCAGTGTTATAGCAGTAGAATCTACGTGACTCCTCTCGAGATCACCACCGGGCATTGTTGGTAAAAGTGGCTGCTGCCAGGGCTTAGGCAGCCCCCTCTGTCACCTTGTAGAGCTCCACCAGCAAGTATTAGGGCCTTATGAACTCCATTACCTTCATGTGTAGCTTTGTTAGGTTGGCCATGCCGAGCTTGGGATGTACATTAGAGTAAAAACGCAGGTGGAACTGAGGATCACTGGTTGTTGCCAATATGTGGCCGTCAGTGTACAACTTGACATACTTGTCCAACTTCACGATGTTGGACGTCATATCTTCCTTCAGCTATACTAGCAGTTGTTCCCTGCAGTTGAGACGTCCTAAAACTCAAGGATGCCTACTCTTGCACTGTACCGTCATGGCAATGACTACCCAGGCATGCATCTTGTCGGGGAGGGAGAAGAAGGGGATAACAAGAAAGGTGGTGGGATACGAGGAGTCAGAAATGTAATCCATTAATCCCTTCTTGGGCTTCACAATGACTGTGACAAGCGCAATCAGCTCCTAGTCCTTGTACATCCGCTTGAGGTACACCGTTCCTACCTTAGTTGTATAAACATTGTTCAAGCATAGACTTGATAGCGAACACGAGCTGACACATGTTGAAAGCTTTGTTCCACTTCGTCTCTATGGCAGGGACTTATACATTACTCCCGTGGCTTCAACGGCTCACAACGATTCTTCACAGGTTGGAGTTTGTGTCTCGAACACAGTGATGGCCCTGACCTGTTGCCTGTTGGCCATCACGCGTAGTTGTTTGAGCAAGTCGCCCGCAGTCAGGCCCATCACATGGCCGAGGCACCTGACGTGTCCGGCCTTATTGAAGGAGTCATTCGACACCATGTGGTTGTCAAAAAGGAATTCATTAGTGCTCTCATTGTCCAAAGTGATTTTGAGTAGATGGAACAAGTTGGCTCCACCCTTGATTTTTGAGAAGGCGAGGACAATGGCACGCACATTGTCATTGCTCCTGATCCAGTGCACCATCATGCCAACTTCTTGATGCTTTGACGGAACGTCTTAGTACCAATGCGGATGTTACGTGCCATGGTTATGTAAGTAAGAATTAATGATGCGTGGTCGGTGTGTGTGAATGCCTTTGCAAGCCAGAAGCTCTCCATGGACAAAATGACATGTTTTTTTCCACACTGTATTTCCATAGCATGCAATGGAAGAACGTTTTCATGGTGTAGTTTACCCAAGCCGTACCTCATGCGATGGAAGAGTGTTTAGTGGCCGTAACATCATCGCCATCAACATTTGTGATTATGCTCCTTGCCTACTACAGCTTGTTCAAAATGACAAGAGCTTTCAGCTGCCATCACATGTGCCGATGAGGCACACATGCTTCGTCAGAGTGCCGGTGGTACCTTCCCTGGCTGATTAGGAGACTGGTGCGGTGGGGTTATTCAATCAATTTAAGCACATGCTATGCACGGTTGATTCGAGACCCTAGATGAGGGAGTTTTCTCCATGATGATACTGCTTGTCACCGACAGCACCATCTTCTTCTTCCTGCTCTATATCGTCCTTGTAAAGGAGTTCGTCTTCATCAGTAGAGCGGGTGCTTTCTATAGCCAAGGCAGGGAAAATGAACGTCTCCTGGTACTAAATAGCCAGGCAACGCTGATGCCGCTAATGACTTAGGTTGTTGGAGAACATCGCACCATTGACAACCGTCAATGGTGTTGTTGATATTTTACGGCTACAGGTGGATGGTCAATTGGTAACAAAGAATATATGCTGCTAGTGAATGATGCAAAAAGGGATCAAAGCTGGTGGTTTGACAAGTTTTACATGGCTGACATGCATGATGCATGTGTCCGTCATGCGGATGTCTCGCCAAAAAGTTGGTGTTCTAAACCAAACCGCACATGTTGAGCCACTGGAATGAGAAATGCACATTAGTGTGCTCACCGGATGACTTGAGCTAGACGTCTTCCCACGTTTTATAAACCCCCACCTCCTCCTCATGTTCTCTAATGTGGGTCAGGCTCCAGTGATACAAGCCGGATCCACAGTCCTCGGTCCAAAATAGCAAATCTGGATCTAGATCCAGATTCATGGTTAGTTGCCACAAAGCCTAGAATTTGTGTGCACCCTTAGCTGTTGTATCCACCATAGTCCACGATCGATAGTGTCGTACTTGATTCACCGACCTTGCGCCACCATGTGGTCGCTTGAAAATGGTCCACATTGATGAGATGGTGTGGCCGCTCGTGGATCCATACTTGAAGATAGGGGTGGCATCATGGGTGGCAATAGATGCAATGAAATAAACTCACATGTCATTAAGGAGAGGTGTCTGGACTTCCTCCTCTTCGAGAGCTCCCACAGAAGTTTCAAGCATCATTAGTAGCATGGCACGTGGAGGCAGAGGTTGAGTTCATGTTCGCAGGTATTCCAATTCCCCTTTGTGCATCTGGCAATATCTCGTGGTGGTGAACAAGTAGGAGAGGTCCAATAGTGACATGACCAACAACCACTTAAACAATTTGTCGGAGGACTTTAGGTACCTGATATAAAATCAATTTCACGGTTTGGAATGGATGGCGCATGACGACATGGCCATCCCATCTTTGAGCGTGTAGGCGCATAAGTGCATGTTTTGCCTAAATTGCCACGTCATTGGTGATCTATGTCACAACCTTGCCTCACAGACGATTTGCGCTCTGTTGTGCTTGAGGTCGTGGTATGGGATCTTCTCTCTTGGAGAGTGGGGATTTTCATTCTTGTACTTAGCTCATGTTGCGGTCATGGCCACAGGGCCTTCCCCGAGAACTCGTAGAATTGATGTTTATGGTGGAAAAAAATACCTTGGCATCCTCCCTATCTCTTTTGATCTCTGCTCATGTTAACAGAAGGTTGCATTGTCCATTCTCTCTCTCTCTCTCTCTCTCTCTCTCTCTCTCTCTCTCTCTCTCTCTCTCCCTCCCTCTCTCTCTCCCTCTCTCTCTCTTCCTTCCTCCCTCTATCCCTCCCTCCTCTCCCTCCCTCCCTCCCTCCATCTCCCTCCCTGCTTACCTCCCAACCCTGTCCCCCGGCCCACCTCTCCCACTTTAATTGTTGCGTGGATTAGTATGATATTATTTGTATCCTCCCCTCCTCTCTCTTTTCACAATGTATTTTCATGAGGATGTGTGCATGGTGTGTGTGATAGTACCCCTCACCTCACCCGTTCTTTTTCTTTGTTCTCTCTTCATTTACCTATGCCCTTGCATTTCTGTGCACCCGACCATTGCACATTGTCTTGTCTCATGTGCCTCCAACATCTAACCTCCTCCTTGCCTCCCTAACCCCTTGCTTTCCCCTTCATGGTCTGCGCCATTTTGAACCAAACGGAAACTGAAAATAATAACAAAATTAAACCTTAACACCAAACAAGAACCGAAACCAAACCAATTCAGTTCGCTTCCAAGTTCAGCCTATAGGGAAAACTCGACTTTTAAAAAAAGAGCCAACAATTTTACATCAATGCATTACAATGTACCCTCCAAAATTGTGCCATTTAGTGAGTTTCTCCATTCCCTCCAAAATGATCCTTATGGGTTGACAGCCTAGCCTAAACTATAAAACATTGATCTAACATAGAATGTAGCGAACATCCATATCGTCCATTGGGTCATTCATGTACATCTCTGTCCATGTGTTTTAGTCATAAAGTGAATGCACCCTCCTGAAAGTAAATCCAACACCAAAACGAGTCGGCCATAGGGCCCACGCTGGAAAAGCCTTGGTTCTGCACAATAACCACCATGAAGTCACACACCCGTCACTCTAGTCATAATGGCTTGACATGAGCATGTAGCAAAATGAGAGAAGTCCAGGCTCTCTTAGTTTTTGCTGTGAAGTGCAAATGGCACGACGCTGCTGTGGCCCTTCGCTTTTTTTAGCATATAGAAAACCATGACTGGTTTCTCATGCCCAAGAACTCCCACATCTGTAGTTGAATTCATTAGTGTTTCCCTTGTTAAATGTCCCTACTTATGTTAATTGAACCAATCCTTTTCCCAACCCAAAGATTCGAGCCACTGTCCTATCACTTTGAAAACTCATTGAGAGCACCCTTCCCAAAACCCAAGTTTTAAAAGTGGCAAAAAAAAATGTTGAAGTCGTGGATCGTCATTCCTCTTCACGGGTCATCGCTCTCTTATTGGAATCGCAATTGAGTAATGACATTTTGCCTATTTCCTTCCACAACCCAACCCCCTATTAGGATTTACACATTACTTTGTTTTGTACATGCGGAGTCTATGCAAAACACAAAAAACTACATCCTAATAGGGTGTTTGCACGTGGAAAAAGAGAGAGGAGGTCATCGCTTCGTTGTGATCAAGAAACATTGTCCTCTTTAAAAGAATATATCTCGACACAAAAACCCTTCAGTGCAAGCAACATTCACACCATTCCTAAACTACATTTAGAATATAGGGTTTTACTTTTTGTGGGTATTTGCGGGGTCCTACGCTAGAGGAGTCCAGCAGGTTTCCCTCAATTCATGAGGATTCCTTGACCCCCCATGCAAACCCCATGCCAAACTTTTCTCTTGAACAAAAAAAACCCTCAAAAGAGGGTTTTGATTGTTTGACAAGAATGTTGATGTCAACACTCCTTCCATGCAATGCATGCAACATCAAGCCAACATGAAATCCGTTTGAGTTTTCCTCCAAATCGTATTTAGAGGCAAACTAGAAGCATTTCTGTGTGGATCGGTGGTCAAGGTAGCTTGCTAGTAAAGTATGAAACAAAGGACAATGTTTCATCAAAATACAAAATGGTGGCATTCCTTCGGTTTGAAGTAGAAAAGAGGTGTTTCACTTGTTCATATAAGTCAAAAGTAGATGTTCTTGTCACTGAACTATCTTCTCACTTACAAATAACTTCATTTTCCTTCAACACCACTCAATGCCTCATCTGGCAAATTTCTATTGCATTCGGAAGATCAAGTGCTCATTTCATTACCTGACCATTAACATCACTCATGTTTAAAAGAGAAAGTAAGCCTACTGAGGATCTCTCTCTCTCTCTCTCTCTCTCTCTCTCTCTCTCTCTCTCTCTCTCTCTCTCTTCTCCCCTCTCTCTCTCTTTTTTTCTCTCTTCAAGAAATCATGTTGCCATGTCATTCCAACAAGGTGGGTGAAGCACCTACATGTTAGAGATGACACATCAGTTAGAGTAAGTCGAGTCGTAGTGCACTGTGCGATAGTTGGATTGAGATACGAAGGCACTCGTGACCAACATGGTGGCTTTGGAGTGATTTAAGTTGAGTACGGGTACAGGTTGCAACACATCTAGCTTCTCTTAGAATGCACTTTACCATTCTGCCACCTGAATTCGGATAGTCATTTGCAAATGAATTTGTTTTTGGTTTGTTTCAAACAACCGGGGCTGGATTTTCGCACACTGGATACAAGACCTCATGGAATTATGGGTCTCCTATATTTAGAAATGTTCAAGAGTCTGGGTTCAGTGTGCATGCTATCGACCAAAATCAAGCAACCAGGGTACGTCTTTCTGGCCTCTTCCGCTTCGAGAGCTTCTTGCGAGCATGAATTGAACCCTCTTATTTTTAAAGCTTGTTTTGGAAGGATTTTCTACATGTTTGCTACAACGGGGAACCTGATTATGCAACAGGGTTGAGCCCAAGGGAAATTAAATTTCATCCGAGTTTAGCCGACACTAGGGTATTACAAGAGTATATAGCAGTTGACAACTTTGATGCAGTGGATGAACACGATGACTCAGAGGACAACATGTCATAGAGGATTCACTGGTTTGAGGAGCACGTTTGACTTTTGTGCCAGAGCTCCTCAAAAACCTGGTTGGATATGCATCGTCCCGAGAGCTCAAGTAGTGCCACATGCATGGAATTTTGTACCTTCAAGATAAGGGACATGGTACACCATAATGACAAGATGTAGTAATCATAGAGGCGGCTATCACTTGGGTGGCCAAAGCAATCAAAGAACTTTAAGACCCCACCACTTTGTGATTGAAATTTGTGCAATTTCTTGACTTAAAACCTTGTCCTTATCCAATGCCAACTCGATCACAGTATGACGGAGTGTACAACATAGTAATCATATGCAGCATAATCATTAGACGGCACCATCTTGAAGGTCTAGCTTGCGGAGAATTTTTTTAGTTACATAGTAATCATTTTTTCATACAGTTTTGAAAGGCGGGATAGTGACCATACATCCACAAAATTCTTGATAAATATTTCCGTATCCACATTCCGCACATTAACCACGCCATATCCAAATTTGGAAGTTTCTCGTTATTTAGTAACACTAAATCCAAGAAGCATGCAAAAACCTATGCTATATCCAAACAAAACCGCAATGTCGACGCCGCATGCCATCCAACGATAGCATGTTGATGTCATGGGACATGAAGGAAAATCACAAACCCCTATGTAGAGGGGTTTGTGACTTCTCCCATAAAGGATTGAAAGGATATTGAGTGGGGGGTCCAAAACACCCCATGTGTTGAAAGGGAACCTGCTGGGCCCCGCTATCGCGGGGCCCAATAGGAGCTCGCACAAAAACAAAATCCCAAAAATTGACATAGAAGTTGGGTTCGAGTTTTAAAGCGGTCTGCATGGATAAAAGTGGATTTTTTTCTCCCATTTCTTATGGGAAGAGGCGTGTTTGCTCAATCGTGATTAGGCGATTAGCCTTTTTTTTCTGACTCGTAAACCCCCATTCCTGGATGTAGGGTTTTACGACTAAATCCACGTATGGGGATTTGGGAGTAAAAAAAAAGAGAAAAAAGGCTAATTGCCTGATTGCGATTCTCAGGAGGGCGGGGGTGACACATCCCCCTCATCGTTTTGCTCGATTGGCGACTTGCGTCCACGATCGCGCATGGCCAAAAAATGGACATTGCATTGTTTTTGTTGTGTTGCTGGATACAACCTTTTCATATTTAAAATTATGGATATATCAGGCTTATATTCATGCTTGTGCAAATATATTGGCTATTATGCCCTTTGAAAAGTGTGTTTTTCCCCGTGGTCGTAACCAGTAAGGGAACGGGGGTCACCTAGACACCAAAAGAAGCCCGGGGATTGAACCCCCCCCCCCTCCAATCTACGGCTCATATAATCCAGGGTATCTCCAGCACAGGCGGAAACTGGGTGCGAGAGATTGTAGGTTCTCCTTGCCCGAAATCTGCATTGCAGAAGTGGGAGGTAAGCAGAGTGAGTGGATGTTGTTCTCATTTTGACCAGTGTTTATTGCGGAGGTTAATGACTTGTGAGCTTAGGTGGAGGGTTTATCGTAGTGTGGAGGGAAAGGTACGAGGGAGTTTATTGGCGGGGTTGCTTTTAGGGGATGCCCATCTTTCTTGCCATGTTTCATGGAAGAGGTGTGCTTGAACTATTTCCCATAAAGGGTGGGTGTCTTTGTCTTTTCTGATAGGACCGAGGAGAAAATCAGTGGTGTCCGGTTTTGTATGTGGGAAGAACGCATTGTAGAGCTTGCACAGTCGTTCGGTGAGCAGGTTCAAATGTGGACAAGTGAGGAGGCAATGATCTTTAGTCTCGTCGGCAGGACACCTTGGGCATGATGCTGGGGATGGAGGAGGGAGAAATTTATAGCGTGCATTTACTTGTATACTTCAGAAGAAAATGCATAACATGACATCCTGAGTGCGAAGACTGGTGGGGAGGGCTAGAATGCGCTTATGTACTATAGCCCAGTAGCGTGTTATAAGAGGATATTGCTTCAACCATGATTCTTGATAG
Source organism: Penium margaritaceum (assembly GCA_023375785.1). Lineage (NCBI taxonomy): Eukaryota > Viridiplantae > Streptophyta > Zygnematophyceae > Desmidiales > Peniaceae > Penium > Penium margaritaceum. Next base: position 58,433 of record SZWC01015127.1, read on the forward strand.
GTTGGGGTTGGGTGGGTGGTTTGAAGCAGTTCACTAAAGAGTTCGTGAAAAGAGTTTTTTGCTGTTTCTATCCTATGATACGGCGGGTTGTGTTGGGGTGAGGAGGCTTGGGTCCAAACGTGTTGGTTTCAACCAGGGTGTGGTCAAGGGATGCGGGTGACTGTGTCGATTTGGAGAGGGACACCAATGGGGGGTTCTTGGGAGGCGTCAATTTTATACCCGGTGGTTATGGGAAGGCCGCAGAGGGCGGAGAGGGTGACGTATTTTGTGTACTGTAGAAAGTCGCTGAGAGGTGTAGGGTTGAGCATTGTTCTTTGCCATGATAGAGATAGGTGGTCGAAAACATTATCACTATGGTTGATTACTTTAGATTGTGCTCGGGTGAGTGGTGGTTGGAGGGTGTCTCGAAATTCCAGTGAGAAAAGATATTTGACCTGGAGTGCCATTGTGAGGAGGAAACGTTTGTTTTGCGCACGGCGGAAGGGAGTCCCACAGGGTTTCGTGCAGAAACGATTATATGCTAAGTATTCCTCAACGAGTTCAACTTGTATTAGGTTGGACGGTTCAATGATTGGTTGGGTGGCGAGGAAGTGGTTAAAAGTGATTTGCCATTTTTTGTGACAAGTGAGTGTGCGTAAGCGGAGAATGTCAGGGTGGGAAAGGAAGAAGTGAGTGGACTTTGGAAGTTGTTGGGTATAAAGTAGAGTTTTTTTCCATGCTTGTGGACCGGGGCTGTATATGTTGTATATCCATTTGGCGCTCTGTGCGGCCATGAGAGTGGCTGGCCACTTATAGCCTAGGACCTGCTGGTTGGTTGGGGTGGTGGCCGTTCCTCTTTAGTATAGGCATATGGTTCTCATTGGATCTGCGGGTGCTCTATGGCTGGAGATGAATTGCAACAAGGTGGCTTCCAGTGTGTTCAGGATGTTTGGGGGTGGTAGAACCATGTACAAATAATAAGGGAAGGTAGGGTTTAGGTAGCTGTTGATTGCCATGATTTTTGTGCGGACTGGTGCTCGAAAGTTGTTCCAAAGGGGTATTGCGTCTTTGATGCGTTGCAAAATGGATTGCCATGTGTCTGTAGGGTTAAGAGTACGTCGAAATTGGATTGTGATTTGTGACGTTCATGTCGACCTGTACAGTTTACTGTGACCACCCGGCCGTGTCCATACTCGTGCAGATCCCTGATATGGACCTTGGAGGAACCGGTGCATCGTCTGGTGGTGGACTACCGGCTTGGAGCTGACCGACGATCGTTCCAGAGCTCTAGATGCTGCCCAGGACCTCCTGCAGTTCTTCTGCAGCACGCAGGAGTTTTTCGATGGACTGGCCATGGGCCCGATTTGCATGTTTTTGCTTTGAGTGTCAACCGTTGGATGCCATATGTACGCACGTGACCAGTCGTAGCATCTGGCTTGTGATCCTGCACGTCTAGGCACGGACGGCGTAGCGTTCTGACATGTCTATGCAGAGTTACGGCCAAAACAGTGGTTTTGGGCCGGTTTTAGGACAGATCTTGCACTGCCATGTGCGACACCCGCTGTGAGCCGCGGCAGGTACTTATGCCATGGACCTGTCATTTGTCATTTCTCTCTTCAAATGCTATTGAAGCATTCTGACACTTTGCCTTGTGTCTCCTAGCCAGACACAAGGCAAGACCCTTGCCGTTGCGTACACATGTGACTGTCGTCACCGTCTAACTAGGCACTCAAGCCTAGTCGGCGGCTGTGTCGTTAGGAAGCTTCCACAGATCTTCTCTTGGTATCAGAGCGGTGAGACATTTCTCGCCAAGCTGGGCAGCTGAGACGCAGCAGAGCAGCAGTAGTGTGCGTCACCGATGTTGCCGATCCATAGGGACCTGCCGACGACACCCGACTGCCGGCGACGTCACCCACGTGAGAGCGCATCAGTAGCAGCCGCCGGCAGCAGGAGATGACATCTGCATCAGGCGGCAGCCGCCAGCAGCTTCTGGCATTGGCATCACTAGCGGCGGCAGTAGGCCACAGCCACGGCAGGCGGTGGCTGGTAGAAGCAGCAGTAGCTCGCGGCAGCAGCGGCAGAACGTAGCAGGAGCAGCACGCAGTAGCGATGCGCAGTGGCGGCGGCGACGGTGGACAGCAGCAGCATGCAGCAGCAGCAGCATTGAGCAACAGCAGCAGCAGCACACAGCAGCAGCAATAGTAGTAGTGCAGCAGAGCAACAACATAGGAGCAACACGCGGCGGTAGAAGCGTGCAAGAGCAGCTACGCGCAGCAACTGCAGTAGCAGCGCGCAGTTGCGCTGTAGCACAACAGTAGTGCATAGCTGCTGCCACAGCTGCACAAGCAGCCGCGCAGCTGCTATTGTAGGTGCCGGCGCAGCAGTAGCAACAGCCGAGCGGAAGGTACTGCAGAGCTTCCGTGCAGCTTCCGCGCGGTTGCTGCGGAGCAGCCGCCCCCTACGCAACGGGGCAACAACAATGAGGGTTGTCAACAAAAAAACAAAAGGAGGGGAGCTGACGTCATCATTTTTCTTAGGATAAATTGACCTTGGGGCCCGGGTTTTTAGGCAGTCCCACCGGGAGGACCCGCATTGCCGAATCCATCAGCACCGGAGCCTGTGTTCAGGCGGCGGTCAATGAAAAAGCCCGCATGCTGCCGGCGCGACACGAGATAGCCAGCCTGCTACCGGACTGGCCATCTCAGGTGACTGCTTGCCAGTATAATGCGCCGGGAAACGGATTCGACAATCTCGTGAAAGTCTAAACCGTGCGGTATGGAAGGATAACATCGTCGGAACCTGTTTTGTTGACATGTTGTTCTCTAAGTATTTNAACAACATAGGAGCAACACGCGGCGGTAGAAGCGTGCAAGAGCAGCTACGCGCAGCAACTGCAGTAGCAGCGCGCAGTTGCGCTGTAGCACAACAGTAGTGCATAGCTGCTGCCATAGCTGCACAAGCAGCCGCGCAGCTGCTATTGTAGGTGCCGGCGCAGCAGTAGCAACAGCCGAGCGGAAGGTACTGCAGAGCTTCCGTGCAGCTTCCGCGCGGTTGCTGCGGAGCAGCCGCCCCCTACGCAACGGGGCAACAACAATGAGGGTTGTCAACAAAAAAACAAAAGGAGGAGGGGAGCTGACGTCATCATTTTTCTTAGGATAAATTGACCTTGGGGCCCAGGTTTTTAGGTAGTCCCACCGGGAGGACCCGCATTGCCGAATCCATCAGCACCGGAGCCTGTGTTCAGGCGGCGGTCAATGAAAAAGCCCGCATGCTGCCGGCGCGACACGAGATAGCCAGCCTGCTACCGGACTGGCCATCTCAGGTGACTGCTTGCCAGTATAATGCGCCGGGAAACGGATTCGACAATCTCGTGAAAGTCTAAACCGTGCGGTATGGAAGGATAACATCGTCGGAACCTGTTTTGTTGACATGTTGTTCTCTAAGTATTTTAGTTATTAAACAAGTCCAATTCCGTTCGTCGAATTGTTCCCTACTTACCGACTGTCATGGGCGAACGCTGGCCTTCGATGTTTTCGACGGGCCCTTAGCTTGTCGAAGTTGGCCGACGAGGCCCTCTGGTTGGTCAGATCGGCCGGCAGGGCCGAAGGGTTGGTCAGATGTTGAAACGGGTCCCTGGAACAAACCGCGCAATCAACCAGGGCTCCGAGGTCGAAGTGCCCTTTTTCTTGCTGATGTCATCAGGTCATGCTGACGTCAACAACCACCTGCTGACGTCAACACTTGATCAAATTTTTGGTCGGAGAGTCAAAAGTTGCCAGCGTTTTAACTCCTCGAGAAACGGTGACATTTTTGCAATCCGACCAAGTTGACATCTCGGCCTATAATGAGTGGTGACATGGCTCCGTCCGGTGAAAAGGGAAAGAGGGTACTCGATCCCTCTTCTTCCACCTCAGGGGTCATGAGCCCACGCTCGCATGCTATTGAGGATCTGCGAAACCAGCAGGATGAGATGCGTCGCCTAGAGCGGGAGCAGACTGACTCCATCCGTACACTCACTAAGCTTCTTCGTGCTCAGTCCACATTCCCACAGCTGACCTCCGAGGGAGCTGCTGGTGTCGCACTGTCTACACAGTAGTCAGCCCCAGCACCAGAGTCAGGAGCTGTGTCCGACCCGCCACCTCTTGATCATTGGGATGAGGATCCAGACATGCCAGGCATGGAGGGCGACTCCCCCGAGCGTGAGATTCGTGTGCTTTAGGAGTGTCTCTGCTAGCTCCAGACGATCTCTTGACCCCCACACGCATCTCGTTTTCCCGAGACTCAATCGTCGCCTGACCTCCGTCCTAACAACTTCCCTCTTCCATGTGTCTTCCCCATCCCTCGTCCTTCTTAGCCTGTGGTTGCTCTCCCTACAGAGCGGCAACCTAAGGACTTCGATACACCACCTCCACGGTATGCCAGCGAGGATGGTTTTGACTGTTGGGAGATCCTTTTCCAGTTTTGGGCCACTTCAGAGGGAGTGTGGCCCTACTACCACAGTCCGTATCAGACTACGGACCGAGCACAGGTATTGACAACGGCTAGGACGATGCGCGGACTCCTTTACGCCATGCCGCGCCAGACCGTCGTCGACTTTCGCTCATTCCTTGGCGAGGCCGGCACAGGCTCTGACGCTGATCCATGCGGGGGTTGGGACCAGGTATTATCCCTGTTTGCTGCAGAGACACACGCCACCCGCGCCGCTCATATTCGTACCTTTCACTCCCTTTGTCAGGGGCCTCCCGAGCCTGCAGCCGACTACTGGCGACGCGCCATGCGCATCTACACGCGCCTTGGGACCTCAAGAGGTACACAGCTGTGGGTGCTCCGCACGATCATGCTCGGAGTTCGCCTTGAGCACACAGACATCTTTACGAGGTACAGCGACGTTGTGCTCGAGCCTTTTTCGGCCTCATTGCCGCTTCTTCACTGGGCGCACCAGCCCGGATGCCAGATGTATGCACATGACCAGCCGTAACATCCGGCTTGTGATCTTGCACGTCTACGTTCAAACGACGTAGCATTCTGACATGTCTGCGCAGAGTTACGGTTAAAACAGTGGTTTTGGGCCGGTTTTAGGACAGATCTTGCACTGCCGCGTGCGACACCCGCCGTGCGCCGCGCGAGGTACTTATGCCATGGACCTCTCATTTGTCATTTCTCTCTGCAAATGCTATTGAAGCATTCTGCCACTTTGCCTTGTGTCTCCTAGCCAGACCCTAGCCGTTGCATGTGTGATTGTCGTCACCGTCTGACTAGGCACTGACGCCTAGTCGGCGGCTGTGTCGCTAGGAAGCTTCCACTTTGATGCGTTGCAAAATGGGTTGCCATGTGTCTGTAAGGTTAAGAGTACGTCGAAATTGGATTCCTAGGATGCGGACCGGCCCTTCTGTAACCGTATAGGGAACATGGGTTGAGAGTGGTGTGTGTTCTCCTATGGGCCGGATTAGGGTTTCGCGGGCGTTGGCTCTGAGACCGGTGATTATAGCTACAGTTCGTAAGAGCGAACTGCATTTCTTTGGTTCTTCTTCCGATCGGATGAGGATGGTGGCGCTGTCGGCGTAACCGGCTTATGTGTGATGAATGTGTGGTGTGAGTTGGATCCCAGGGAGCTATTCCCTGATGAAGTCGGCTATGGGCTCGACGCAGATGAACAGGCCAGGTGCTAGTGGACAACCTTGCCTGACCCCTGAGTGGAGGGTGATGGCGGGGGTCAGGTGTCCGTTAATTAATAGTTGTGTGGTGGTGTTTTCATGTAGAATTTGTACCCATGTAATGAAGTATTGTGGGATTCCAAGGTGTGGCAGTGTGTCAAGGAGAAAATCTCGGTTAAGGGAGTCGTATGCTTTTTTTAAGTCGGCAACAAGGCAGTATAAAGGCGTTTTGGTTATGGTGGCCCAATGATGGATGTATTGTAGTTGTGTTAGGGTGTGCCGAATGTTGCGCCCAGGGACAAAGCTTGTTTGGTCTTGGTTGATGATGTAGGGGAGGGCAGGTTTTAGACGTTCTCCAAGAAGTTTGGTCATGGTTTTGTATTCTACGCTTAGTAGAGAGATTAGTTTGTAGTTTGTGAGAAGGGTAGGGTCGTCGGTTTTGTGAAGGAGGACGGCGTAAGAGGTGCTGAAATTCCGGTGCTTTCATGGGTTTGCGAAAAAATCGTTGTAGTGTTGGGTGAGGAGTTCGAGGTTTTGTGCCTCAGAGATAGTTGCGTTGTAGAACTCACCTGGTAGTCCGTCTGGGCCTCGGGCTTTGTGTGAGGCTTGCCAAAGGACGACATTGGAGACTTCTGCCTCGGTGATGGGTTTACTGATTTGGTCGAATATGCGAGGTGGAAGCCATTTTGTGCGGTGTGCGGGTTCTAGTGTCTCAAAATTTTCAACCGGGTCTGGTTTTCTGTATATGTGTGCGAAGAAACTAGCTGCCCCTGTGGCGATGGCAGCTTGGGTGTTGATGATTGCGCCATCACTGGTTGTGAGTCGTTGGATTAAGGTTTGGGTTTTCCTCCTGTGGATGCGGTTGGCGACGAAGGAGGATGGTGTCGTGGCTTGTGTGTTCCATCGAAGCTTTGCGGCTCATGTGAGGAATTTTACATGTTATTGGATGTACTTGTCAAGTTTCGAGTTAAATGATTGGGGGAGAGTCATGATCGTTGTATCTTGGGTTTCATGGTATGCTTGTTGGTACTGGAACAAATTGTGTTGTAGATGTGCTATTGTTTTCTTCCATCGGATAGATTCTTTGCAAAGTGCGGCAAAGTTACGATCCGCCCCGTTTATTGGGGGTGGTCTCGCAATGCACCCTAGGGGGTGACTTTTGATTCTAAGTAGCCCCGTTTTCCGTTTTTTGACATAAGGTACCCCGATTATAAAATTTGGGTTCCCAAAAGCCCCTCTTACTTTTGTCGCAGCTGTAAGTGCCCCTAGGGGTATCTTGTTTCGGTTGAATTGTCCATTCCGCCTCATATGTTTTTCTCTATTCATAAGTTTGAAACGTGTATGACAAGCCGTACCGCAAGAAAGCCAGCTAGCGGCAACTAAACGGTGAAAATGCCGATTACCCCCTGTTTTGTCACCCTTGACCTTCATCCGCCCCTCCATCGGAACAATCAGCTCGATTCGCCCCTCTGTCGGAACGATAAGCCCCATTCCCCCCTCCGCCGGAGTGATAAGCCCCATCCGCCCCTCCGTCGGAGCGATAAGCCTGATCCGCCCCTCAGCCAAAACAATAAGCCTCATCCGCCCATGTCCGGCAAATAAAAGCCCAATCCGCCCCCCCCGTTTTCACCATGCTCAAACAGCGACGCATGTCGCTGCTTAAACACGGCAATTCCGGGCATGCCATGCTAGAATGCGATAGCATCGAGGGGTGGGGGGAGGGGGAGGTTGCCGGCCGACATCCGTCGGTCGGCACTTCGTCAACCGCTCCCCCCCCCCTCCACTTCTCGCAGCCCACCAGCCCACCCACCCGCCCGTCGATCGAGGCCCTCGCGATTGAGGGCCGTGATGGAACGGGCGGCCGGTGGGTTGCCGGGAGGCAGTCGAGAGTGGGGGGGGGGGCACTTCGACGGGGATTCCGGCCGACGGGCGTCCATAAGAATCCCCGACGGGAGTCAAAAATCCCATTTTGTTTCTTTTTACACTTTGTACAACTTTGTACCCTCGTTTGAGGTACAAACAGTAGACAAAACCACCCCCTCATTATACCCAGGGTTTGAGGGTTTATTTTTGCGTGGGCACCGCGGGGCCGAGCAGGTTCCCTTTCATCTCATGGGGAGTCTCGGACCCCCCATACAAACTCCCCGCAAACCACTTACGAAAAATCACAAACCCTTCACTTAAGGAGTTTGTGATAGTTGGATAGAAAGTTGTGACGTCAGCATGTCGACGCCGCATCCATACAACGTCGACATGTTAACTTTCGACAAACGAGAGGGGTATATCGTTTATTTTTGCTTGGATTTTTGCGTCCTTGTAGAAGGGGCGAGTCAGGCTTATTCATCTGGCGAAGGGGCGAATGAGGCTTATCGCTCCGACGGAGGGGCGGATGGGGCTTATCGCGCTGATGGAGGGGCGAATGGGGCTTATCATTCTGACGGAGGGGCAGATGGGGCTTATCTCTCCGACGGAGGGGCGGATGGGGCTTATTGTGCGAAACTTGCGGTATATAGTCACTCCGCCCACAACTAAATTATGTTACACCCCGTTCCCTTGTCAAATTTACACTCACACCGTTTTTCCACAAGAAATAACATTCGAACAACGTACCCAGGGGTATATGGCAACGTCACGATAAACCCTTGGTCGAGCGGGTACATCATACTTACGTATTTTACCCCTTGGTGCTAATGGAGTTAAAAAAACAGCACGCGTGGTATATAAGGATCTTAATATACCCCTTGGTGTATACTGTGATTGAAAAATGAATATCGTGGCATTTAGCGATCAAGTTTTCTGAAAAGGGGGATGGGAAAAGTGCCTCCTTCGGAAACGGGGTTTCTCAGTATGTTTCTGCGAAAAGTGCGCTATCTTTGCATTTGTCTCCAGCGGAAAACGCCTTCTGCGGCCTTGGGCGTCGAAATGCTGCGGTAACGAACTCCTGCACCTTCGGACCGTGGTTCACCCTTCCGCGTCACCGACGAGCACCGAAGGCTGCCTCCCTGTCACTGATGTCCCGTGTGAGCGCTTTGGAGCGTCAGCACTCGTCGCTCGATGCCACGGCGCCGATTGATTGCGGTTCGCTTTCAATGGCAGCGTCGTCGCGAGCCACAAACGGCCAACCATCTAGCCACGCAGGTGACACGGAGCTTTAAATATCCTGTACGAAAAATATACAGGAAACGGAGAAAGCCGAAACGGAGATAATTGTGAAGAGTTGAAACTATGCGACAGCGTTGTCGCCCGTCATATTTAAGACCCAATGCGCCTTAAACTTTCGTCAGCAGGTCACGACAAGCAGGTTTGTTGGCTTTATTGCCACACCGCCGAACACCACAGCCGCCACGTGAAGTTCGCGATGCTGATGTCAACTCGCAGCGCCATTGCCCGCTTGCCCTTTCAGTCTGGAGCGCAAACGTTCAGGCTTGGTCAAAATCGCCTCCAAGATGGATGGACGAATCCGCTTTCCGCCGCCATCGGCGGAAATGTCCGTGTTTTGTCGCATGCGACGTAGTGAAAGCTTCCACAGGCCGGTACCTGACTTAGTCGGCCGGCAGTCGCCGGTCGCAGGCGAAAATTTATGGTCTCTGAAAATCGCACCGTCGATTTGTGTTGAGGGCCGACTTTCACCGCAGATATTGAGGTCAATGACGAAACCGATAGCTTTCCCTTGTGCCGCTTGCAAAGCCTGATCAGATCCCGATCCCTGACCGGATTGAGCCACCTCATCGTGTCAGCGATTTCCTGGCAGTATGACTGTATTCGTCTGGGGCACCTCGTTGTAGATGCGGGGCTGGGCGTGTCCACGCACGGATATCTCATCAAATCAAAACCATGAACCTCTCCAAACCCCTTGCGCGATCCTGATACCTGTGAGACCTTATCGAATGTCGATTTGCTTACCGTGGAGGACTTCGTAGCCGGACAACAGGATCAACACGAATACCGTCCACGACTTCGTCCTCCTGAGTTCAGGGGTAATCCGGGCGATTCCACAAGTTTCTTGTAAGAAGCGGGAGACCTTAATAAAGATGACGGCAGGATTGCACCGAGAAGCCTCCATGCCCCATTACGACAGCTAAAATGGGCCGGACGGGTCCGCTGGGTTTGTTATCATTCAAACTCCGGACATTAGCGATACGAACTGTGCATCGGAGAATTTTACTTCTGAGGACTGCGAATATGGCTCGATAGGACGTTCAACATTCGCCCACCAGCGGTACTCATTCAAGGCAAGGGACAAGGGGCATTGATTCGCGGTTGACGATCAGCCCCTGGCCTGAGATAGACCTGCTTTAGGCCGTGCAGTTTTGCGGCGTGTGAAGGATTTCAGCACGTGAGCCTACACCTCTCCGTCTAGTCTTTCAGGCCTCCACAGGAGGCCATCGACGGCGCCGTGCAAAATCTTGATTTGGAATGGCAAGCGCCGCACAATGAAGACTGTCGTGAACCAGAAGAGGGTTGGGCTGTGTGGGCAGCTTCAGATCAAACAATATCATTGCGAGAACCCCCCCCCCCCCCCCCCCCGTCGTATGGGCCTCGAATCCTATCTTCCATCACAAACCCTAAACGGAGCGACGGCTCAAACCTCCTCACCAAAACGACATCACGACGTCTTCGCTCGAGACGGTCCGCGGCGCAGGTCTCGAGGGGAGGGGAGCGGCAGCATCGCGATGTTCGCGCAAGGGAAGACGCGTCCCGCCATTGGAGGCGCGCTCTCGACCGCGTCTCCGTCGGACGCAGGCAACGTGCGCGTTGAAAGGTCTGACCCTATTTGAGGTTTATTCGGACAAGACAAAACAAAACGCGGCTGGCTCGCATTGCCGCCGTCGTGCAACACCACCCCCCGCCGCCGTCGTCGCAGACCATTCAGCTCGTCCCTGTCGTGCCGTCACCGCACAAAAGCGGCAGTCGAGGAAAACCCTGACTCACGTCCACCCCGCAAGGCACACGAAGGCGTATCTGCAAGATGCTCATCCTAGCAGTTGCTCTCATAGACTGAACCATCTGGAGTCCTCTAACAAGCGAAGTACCTGGAAGTCCTCGCTTTTACATATTTATTTCTCGACACTTTCTTGCCCATTGGCAAACGAACGGAAATGGACCGTACAGGTTCAAGCAGCAGCGAACGCGGCCAAAGCACCACCAACAGCAACGGCAGCGGCATCGGCAGAAGCAGGCGGTTCGTGCGGGGAAAGCTTTTGGGCTCAGGCTCTTTTGGGCGCGTGCACATGGCGCTCGACGCTTCCTCCGGCGAGCTTTTTGCCGTAAAATCTGTGCAAGTGTCGCCAGCAGCAGCGGATGCGACCGCGAACCTTCGCGCGCTGGAGAACGAAATTTCCCTGCTTTCCGCGCTCGACTGCCCAGAAATTATTCGATTCCGCGGTGACAGCTGGACATTGCAAGACGACAGTATAGCTGACGCTGCCTGTGCTTCAGGTCAGCTGCCGCCGCCTGGAGCAATTTCGCGGAACCTCCACCTCGAGCTTGCGCCAGGTGGAAGCGTTGCGGCGCTGCTCAAGGCGATGGGAGGCTGCGGTTTGGATGAGAACCTTCTGCGACGGTACTCTCGTGACGTGGTCCGCTCCCTGCAGTATCTTCACACACGTGGCATCGTGCACGGTGACGTCAAGGGCCTCAACATCCTCCTGGGCGAAACCTCCGCGAAGCTTGCCGATTTTGGCACTGCCTGGCGGCTGCTGGACGGCCCGATCGCCTCTTCCGCCGCGGCGGCAGCGACCCAAGCATCTCAGACTGTCAGATCTGGCGAGATCGGCCGCTGCGATGCGCCCACGGAAGCTTCGCGCAGTGCCCCTGGCGGGTGCGCTCAACCGGAATGCAGTCCACAGGGTGGCCGGAAGCAGCAGCTGCCACAGAAGCAGCAGCAGCAGCAACAGAAGTGTGGGCTGCGCGGCTCGCCGTTCTGGATGAGTCCCGAGGCAGCGAAGGAGGAACAGGGGCAGGGCACGCCGTCGGACATTTGGTCGCTGGGGTGCACGGTGCTGGAGATGGCGACGGGGCAGGCAGCGTGGAGCGAGATCAAGGATGGGGGCCTCTTCTCTGTGCTGTACGCCATTGGGTGCACTAAAAGCTTGCCCAGGATTCCCGAAACCCTGTCCCCCGTGGTGCGCGATTTCATCGGCCGGTGTTTGAAACGGGACCCTAGTGAGAGGTGGACGGCTGAGCAGCTGCTGGCGCATCCCTTCCTCGCAGAAAATGAGTTTCCGTCGCCTGCTGCCGCACAGACGATCAGCCAAAAGGATCTAGTACAGCAGCAGCAGCAGCAGCAGCAGCAGCAGCAACAGCAGCAGCAGCACATGTTTGGCAGGAGAAGGCCAGCAGCTCTGAGCCCGGACTACCCAGCTGCTGTGCCTTCGCAGCCCGGTCCTCCCTCGCCGATGTCTGTGCTTGACGTGTCCCTCTCCTCAGGTGGCTTCTCGGTGCCCCCTTCCCCCTCTCCTGGGGTCTCGGGCTCTACCGCTTCTGGGTTTGTGAGCCCGTGCCCATCGACACCGTCCACCCCGTCCTCCTCGTCCCCCTTCTCCCGCAAGAGAGGTTTCTCACCTCTCGGCTGCCACGTCCTTGAGAGGACTCTTTCGGCAAAGCTGCCCGAAAACTTGGGCAGCCCCAAAAGGCAGTGCACACGCAATGCAGGCGATGGAAGCCAGAAGGTACCCGAGGGAGATTCCACGGGCCCCTCCCTCTCCTTCCCTCTCCTCGATCTCGCTCTGCTGAAGCAAAAGCTTCCGAGCGGAAAGTTTCTAGAAGAGAGAAGTCAGTCTACTTTGTGGCCTCAGTCCCCTCTGAGCCCCCAGGGGACTCAGTGGATTGTGGTACGGTCTCCCAACGGCTCACCCCAGCACTCGAAGCAGTAAGCTTTCAGCAATCGCTGAAAATCGGTTTTGACCATCGCAGTCGCCAGGCTGCACAGTCCGCTGCATGTCAGCGCGATAATTTTTTTTTGTACATGGCCTGTCAGCGCGATAATTTATTTTGTACATGGCCTGTCAGCGCGATAATTTATTTTGTACATGGCCTGTCAGGAGAGCTCCTTTGTTGGCAAACGATCTTGGCCTCCCACGTCATCATCTTCGTCCCTTTTGTCACGCGCAAATTCTCT
>SZWC01015128.1:8383-33830 GCA_023375785.1 Penium margaritaceum
GGCGGAGAGAGAGAGAGAGAGAGAGAGAGAGAGAGAGAGAGAGAGAGGAACAGCTACAGAGGTGGATGCATGCAGTACCGTTGTGGCAGACAAAGGTGCAGGGTATGCAATCCCGTGGAATACAAGAAAGGTATTGCGCTGATACAGTCCGAGGAAGTGCAATTGCAACGCCATGGGTGTTGTGCACACATGCAGTCATGCTTGGGCCCACACATAATAGCAGTATGCGCAAGCATACAGTTCCGGGGCTCCTGCCATTGCTGCAGTCTGGGGGGGGTGGGGGAGAGCTCCCCACCCTCCCCAAAACCAGACTGCCACACACCTCTTTCACCAGCTTGAACGCATCCTCAGCTCCCACGAATTTGTTCTTGTCGGGGTGCAATGCAAGTGCTGCCACAGCAAGCCAAAAGAAAAAAACGGAGAAAGGAAAGATGAACAGGATCCGTATCTCTCTACAGCAGTACCAACAGCCATGAGGGCGGGCCGTCTGGGAGACAGATAAACAAGGGAACCATTCCTATCTCCAGACCTGTGAAGAGAACTGGAAAGGTGGAGAACTGGAAAGATGGAGAGGTGGAGAGGTGGAGAGGTTGGGAGGTGGAGAGGTGGAAACGTGGAAAGGTGGAAAGATGGAGAGGTGGAAAGATGGAGAGGTGGAAAGATGGAGAGATGGAAAGATGGAGAGGTGGAAAGATGGAAAGATGGAGAGGTGGAAATATGGAAAGATGGAGAGGTGGAGAGGTGGAGAGGTAGAGAGGTGGAGAGGTGGAGAGGTGGAGAGGTGGAGAGGTGGAGAGGTGGAGAGGTGGAGAGGTGGAGAGGTGGAAAGATGGAAAGGTGGAGAGGTGGAAACGTGGAGAGGTGGAAAGGTGGAGAGCTAGAGAGGTGGAAACGTGGAGAGGTGTAAAGGTGGAGAGGTGGAGAGGTGGAGAGCTGGAGAGCTGTGGATAGCTGAAGGGGAGGAGAGGTGGAAATGTGGAGAACTGGAGAGCTGGAGAGGTGGAACTGGAGAGATGAAGAGGTGGAGAGCTTGAAAGCTGGAGAGCTGGGGCAGGCAGGCGGGCGGGCAGCAGGAGGAGCGGGTGGGCAGTCCAGCAGGCGGGTGCATGGGCGGGCAGGCGAGCGGGTGGCGGGCGGGCGGACAGGCAGGTGGGCAGGCAGGCGGGCGGGCAGGTGGGCAGGCACGCAGGCTGGTGGGCACGCCTGCATTTGTGCGTGCATGCGGGTGTGTGCATGATTTTTCTTCAATGAACATGGCACAAGCCACAAACAAGAATACATTCCAATGTCTGGGAATTTGAGGGAAAGTGACAGTGACTGAAGACCATGTGACGTACCGAGCTGGCGGTAGCGCTTCTTGATGGCCGACTCCGAACTGTGCGACTCCACCTGAAAGGTTGAATGTGGTGTCCATGGGGAGGAAAGTACGCGGCAACGAGAAAGGAAAACCTTTGTAGAAATGCTGGAAATGGTGCCATCGGAAGATTTTTTTCCGATGGCACCATTTCCAGTGACTTTGACTCAATGCACCCAAACTGCACAGACACATGCACTGCACTGGCCATCCACGTACATGTGGCGCCGGGAACCAGCGCCAGTGCTTGTGCACCCTTAACTGACAGGACTCCGGGGGCATGCCAACTCTTCAACCCTCCAACGCAAGTTTCTCAGCAGCAGCAGCAGCAGCAGCAGCAGCAGCAGCAACCACAGCATAAACCGCCGGACTGCTTCCAGCCATCCCCGAAGCCAGCCCCACATGTCTTCCCCTTTTCACCACCATATCAATCCCATCCCAGCAAGACTAGCATGGCATGTGATGGCATGGCATGTGATGGCATGGCATGGCATGGCATGGCACGGCATGGCATGGCATGGCAGGGCATGGCGTGGTAGGGCATGGCATGGCATGGCATGGCATGACATGCCATGGCATGCCCACATGTATCCAGCAGGACAGGCCAAGCCAATCCACCATGGGACACAATTGGGAACCAGGGTCACCACCATCCCAAGCCGTCAGGAATGTCTCATTGTGTGCCTCTACGCCTGCATGTCTGCCTCATGTGTGCGTGAACGTGGGAACGTCCACAACGAGACAGTCTCGGAGCCCGTGCATTGGCGCCAAAGCCTGAATCCTGCGCAGATTCATACGACGCCGCACCAATCCCTGTCCAGCACCACTCATGAACCCTAGTCCCCTTTTCTCGCACTCCCCCAGACAATCCATCTGCGGGTCACACGCATGGTGTTGCATCAGGTGCAGCACCAAGGGAGGGACCCAGGGTGCAACGGACCCTTGCGCTCCCCAGAAGTGAACCGAGATTGACCTGGCTGAAGTGGCGGGCCAATGCTCGCCCAGCAGCTGCTGTCGCACAACACCTGCACGCATGTCGAAATGGCTGCATCTCAACGCCAACCAGCTATGTTTCATGAGTGCAGCGGCACAGAGCACCAGCCCGCCCACACCATCTGCTTGGCAGCAGATGCCGCCAATTGTGTGGGCCTGTGCATTGTGGGCGCTCCATCTCTCTGGCCTTGAGAGGTGTCCCGCCACCGATTCAAACTTCTCTGAATGCGACGAAAAGCGCTTCAGACAGTCTTGAGCCGGGAAACCACGCATCTAGACCCAGGAAGAGGTACCAATCGACCAATGCAGCCGCAGAGTCGCATCGTTCTGAATGTCTTGCAAAGTGTCTCGAAAGATCATCAGAGGACAAACACCACGCACCTGCAGAACAAGGTACCAGTCCACCACAGCCGCCCCCCACGCCGCCGCTACCACCCTGCCGCATCCGCTGCATTGGCCGGCCTTGGCAGCCGCTGCTCTCGCGCTGCACACGGCCAGCAGCTCCTGGAGCCCCTTGGTGGCCGCAGCAGCAGCTGTCGCAGCACCTCCCTGCTGTTGTTGTTGCTGCTGCAGCCGAAGGAGCAGCCGCTCCGCCTTCACCGCCTCGTTCCGCCGCAGCAGAGCCTCTGCTTCCGCCATTGCGCGAGCTGCCTGGCTGTTTGTGCTCGCCATTGCCGTCGCCTTGTCTCGGGATCGGGCGCAGGAGCAAGCCAGACCTCAGATGCCGTCCGGGCTGAGGGACACGTGTGGACCCTTCACCGGAGGCAGATGAGACGTGACGCGTGCGACGCCACGACAGCCGCTCATATGCGGCGACATTCTCGACGATGCCGTGGTGAGGGCAGCATTGCTACACGGACTGCCAACGACGCTGGCAACTTGGCGGAACCATGTGCGACGACCGCATCAAGGACTCGTTTCGCGGTGGGGGGACAAAACTTGTCGATGGCTGGCTGATGGGAATCGATGTCAGCGCTAGAGCGCTCTGAAATGAGGCGATGCATGTGCAACATGCACATGCTTGCCTCTATTTGAACCCTGCTCAACTCGCGCTAGATCTCCGCTGGTTTGATGATGTTTTCCCCCAATTCGCAAAAGAAGGTCAACAAACCCGAATACTCCTTTCGAAAACGGCCGAAGAGACCTGGTGTCTTCGAGAAACAGAAATCGAGTCTGCTAGGCCATTAACGGAACTAGGTCTAGAGAAAGCTATCCCACTATGCACGAGCTTAGTGATTGGCTTCTGCTGGATTGTGATAACCCATCACGGGATTTTGCGGTCTGGCTGTCGTTCACTGGCTGCATCTCTGACAGAGCTGTGAAAAACCATCCTGAACACATCGGTGGAGGCGTCTTTACCGCCCAATACATATAGGTGTAAAATACAAGGAAGCACAGGCTAAATCTCCAGGTGCGTATCAGACTGCCACATGGCAAATAATTTAATGGCAAAAATCATGAATCTAGCTAAGGCTTCATTTGCTGCATTGATTGAGTAAATATTTCTGTTTCAATGCAGAAATTACAATACAATGGTGATCATAACACCTTACCTTGTCTTGTGGGAATGAAGAGGATGTAAAACAAGGAAAAAATCTCAAATTACAAGTGTAATGTAGGCCACAGATGAAGTCGTCCATGTGAGTGTAAGTGCGTGCATGTAAGTGCGTGTGTGTAAGTACGTGTGAGTGCATGTACGTGCTTGTAAGTGCTTGTAAGTGCGTGTAAGTGCGTGTAACTGCGAGTAAGTGCGTGTAAGAACTTGGAAGTGCGTGTAAGTGCGTGTAAGTGCATGTGAGTGCGTGTAAGTACGTGCAAGTGCGTGTAAGTGCGTGTAAGTGCGCATAAGTGTGTGTAAGTGCGTGTAAGTGCGTGTATGTACGTACAAGTACGTGTAAGTGCGTGTAAGTGTGTGTAAGTGTGTGTAAGTGTGTGTAAGTGCGTGTAAGTGTGTGTAAGTGTGTGTAATTGCGTAGAAACAAATAGGCAAATATGCTCAAATTTTCTGACACAAATAAAGCATGGTTGTGATGTTAGGTGCTCAACAACCACGACGCATATGAAATGACAAAATAACAAAGGAATTGAAAAAAACTCATCAAGAATCATGGGTTTCAAGAATGATAATGGTGCATATCAATAGTTTTACAACAATGTGAAATTGATCGAACAACATCAAAACAAACATTTCTTAAGTAGTCATAAATCTCTACATTGATATGTACATACCCAAATAAAACTACCCTCGATTTGATGGCTTCAATAACCCAAAACTAAAAATGTGGAGGGCCATAAATGTAAGAACAAAAGAATTAGCACATGGAGTTCGAGGACTTTCATTCATGCAAAATACAACACTTCCCTGGCCTAAGAATGCAAATGGCCACAAAAACTACATGCATGAGGTTTGTGTCCCTGAGTATAGATAAATATAAATCAATTCAAGTCGTAAACATCATAGAAGAGCTCCTTAATGTTGTGTGCTTTGAAATAGCCTTGCAAATTTAAGAGTTATTCTACAAAAATTCCCACATCAACAATCTCCACATGTAACTTCTTTAACATGATCCATGAGCTCATCCATCTTAAACGAGTCCATGAGAGGGAACAAACTAAAATACAGGTATACTTTGAGATTCATTACTCCATAAAATGTTAAAAGGACATACTTCATGGATATGAAACCTTGGCAATGAAACTTTTACTCACGTGAACGAGCTTAAAAACTAAGAAATAGACTATGCATGCTATTTTTTAACATCATGTTCACAAAAATTTCAATTTTTTCTTTCTGAAATGTAACGTCTATTCAAAAATTTTTATCTCTCAATTGCAATGTTTCCTTTGCCTTACAAAGATTTAAGAAGGTTTTGTCATTGATTTTCTAGAATTTCCCATGCTTTTAAGTTATCATCTATACATTGATTCATCATGAATTGGCTCAAAATTATTTTATAATCAATTTACATGTCACAACATCATATCCAGGCTTCATGACTAGAATATTTAACGTCAAACCACAACCATTTTGCTTAAGAGAGCACCATAAAAAATGCTTGAAATTTTATATGTTCTACTTTTTCAGATCACAATCAAAGAGATGATGTGCCATTGATGAAGTCAGATGCGAATCCACTCATGAATGTGCCAAATCACCTATATGATGGGGAAATGCTATTTTTATAATAAATAGACTTACTTTATACCCAAAAGTATTGTCACCTTATCAAACAGAATACCTTTGAAGGTGTGCATTCTACAAGAATCAATCAAAATCCATGCATAAAAAACAAAGACATGGTGTAAGAGCAAACCCAAGAACTTATTCCCACCTTTTTGGATCCAATCGTTTCATCCTTATTCATGGGTATTGAGAACAAACCTATGATTTTGTCCATTACATGAACTTTCCCTCTTACATTTTTCATTTTACATGTTCTTAAGCCCATGTTTATCTTTCACCCTCAAATGAATATTGTTTTTTTTTTAAGTGACCACCTAAACCACTTGTGTGGGACTCCTGAAATAACATCTACGGAAACAATTTGCTAAACTGCAAAAACTGATCATTGAATCTCTCTTCACATAATGAGCATTGAATAACAATTATATCTCATTAAACCATCCGATTCATTTAAACAAAGTAATAAATGTATACTCATGTATATCTTTGGCTCGAATTGTGAATTTCTTCCCTCATCCATCACGTATGGTTGTAACTTCAAAATGCTACAATACTTCCTTTCCATTTCGGAACTTAAATGAAAACAATGAATTTAACATGGACCATTCATTCATTTAAGTAAGTTTGCATGTATTTTTCATGTCCATATACACATGGAGGAATAGAAAATGTTGCAAAGGGAACAACATAAAAATGTTGAATGTTTGCACAAAACACCATATTCTTCATTTCATGCATTTTAATCTAACCTCTGACTCAATCATTTTTTCTTAAATGTATTTTTTACTGATATCCAATAATAATTTCTTGTAATGGCACAACAATCATGACTTGATCATGTGTATCATCTATTATTCACTTTAATGTAACACTAATAAAACCAAAAAAACAAATTTTTGTGTTCAGGAAACAATATCTCCTTAACATTAAAATTCACACATTCTCTAATGAATTAAATTTTAGGTATGAAAATAGAAAAAGGTTTCATCATAAATTGAAAACATTGAGTTTAATAAACTTGAAGGCCTATTTTACTTCCTTAACTCATGTTAATACATGAGGCAACCGGATTTTATGCACGACCTTGTTTCTTTGATTTATAAACGATTTTCATTGCCAAGTTAAAATCACAAAGTACTTTGGAGCTAAGAAAAAACGCGTGGTTTCAAACCTCATGATTGTTTTGATGTTCACATCATGCTCCTTTACAATTCATGTGTAAGCTAGCATGTCATTAAGTGCATTTCATTGTTCGTTCTAGTCATAAACATTTTTCGACCCCTTGTTCAATGTAAGATTCATGATAATTGATCCGAACAACCTTAAAAAATGCAAAATCATGTTTAGTGCTCATAGAAAATCGAAGCCTCATGAACGTGTTCAAGAAATTCTAGAAAATGAAAACAACAATTCTAAAATAGTCTCCCGATGTTAAGTTTCTTGAATATCCAATGTAAGTAACTTGCTTTGAATGTAGGATTGTTCATGCAAGGACATTAAACTTATAAAAAAGGGATTCTTCTATAACTACGACATGCAAGGTGCTAAGTACATGTTGAGGATTTTCTTGTAAATGATTTTTAATGCATTTGATACCCGTTTTTAGTACCTCCTTCAATTCCTCTAGAAATAAAGTGTACATGTATGATTCATAAATTGTCAAATGCAACATAATTGAACTATCTGGGCAACACTACACATTTTTGGTTCACAAATGTTAAGAAAAACATCTCCACAAATGAACAACCATGTGAAAAATAAATCTCTTTCTAATAAGATTCCATACTTCACTTCACATAGAGATGTTCTGATCAAAGTAAGTAGGCCACGATGAACAACATGATGTGAGGATGGAGAAGAATTCAATGGGTTTCCTTCATACATTACATTATTGAGTTATTTAGTTATTCCTATACCTGTTTCCATGAATCTACAGTTTCATACACATGAAAATAGATGTGCAATATGTATGAGAATATACCCTTCCTCAAGTTGAATGTTGTTGTACATACGATGAATTCCCATATGGCATGTTGGTACCAAGTTACAGTTTATTCTCATCATTTTTCACGGACTTATTCATGCACATTAACGTTCCTTATCATCACTATCAAAAGAAAATGTAATTGGCCTATTAAGGTATTGTTGGAAGTTAAACATTGTGTTTGTACATGGCTGGTGTTTTGGGACAAAACTAAGAATGATAAATCATCATGTGTCTGAATTCTTCGACACCTTTTACCACGTATACTAGGTACCTTGCTCATTATTCATCCTTATTCAATCCTCGTTTTGCACAAAAACAATCATAAAGGGTCCTAAAGTTTCAAACCTAATAAACAATAAAAACCCAACAAACGTTTCTGAATCGGAGGAAGTGAGGCCTTTTTTATATCCATCAATTATATTTCTAGTGTTTCTTTAAGATGATTATACCTATTCTAATAATTCGCATTCTAAATCTTTGTAAAGACTTGGTTCATGAATAAACGCTAGTCAAACTTGTTAAATATGCATGTCTTGGTAAATAAATACTTAGATGTTTTCAAGGCATTTATAGTTATCTCCAAGGTAAGAATGCAAGTCTTGTTCTTTGTAAAACAAGTGACCAGCTCCTATTGCTTACAATAAATGGCACCTTTGCCAAGAGCACATGATCATGTGCATGCCATCTTGACGCATTATTTCGATAACTTCATCTAACCTTGTATGTTCTTATTCCTTTCCTTCATTCCCAACGTGAAACCATTTATACGTTTTCATCATTATGCATGTTTCAAGATGGGAAGATCCCCTCACTACCCCTCCCTTTCATCAGTCTTAATTTTTTTCTGCACCCTTTAGGCCAAAATTTTTTTTTCTTAATCAAAACTATGCACACTTTTAAGTTGTATTTTCATTGAAACATTTGGTGTGAAATCCATTAGGAGTATGAAAGGTAACATATGTAGTGAATTACACATGAATGATGGCTCCTCACATGCACACAAATAATGATACATCTAAAGCATGATGTCAACTCCAATGAGGCACCCTAAACGATCACTTTTCTTACCACTAAATTCTTCACCAATGGGAATTGAGAAGACCATGATTTTGAAATAATATTTCTTTGGCAATCGGAAGACATCCTGAAGGTCTATCGTTAGAGAAAAAGCATGATAAGCAAAAAACAACTTTGTAAGAGACTCTATTTTTAAGAATGGTGCATTTTGTTCCCATACTTTGAATATGAAATTTTGCTTCAAATGAAAGATGAAAAAGTACAAACATATGATATGAAAACTAGTTCACATAAGTAATAAACAATTACTTTGACACGATGTTTCTTTTCTTCTATTGTGTTTTTGCCAACCATGTTTGTTCTTTTCAAAACTTTCATGGTTCAGAGTATTTTAAAAAAGTTTTCAAAAAGATTGTCTCAGTCATCAATCGTATTTTGAGTACATTTTCAGTAAGTGAGAAGTTTTGTTTCTAACTTTAAGAGCATCACTTTTCCAAGCATGTTCCATACTTATTTTATGCATCATTTGTAAGAAAACATGGTGATAATTCTTTACATGTATGAGAATGCATTTCTGTTACCTCATTGCTTGAGAAACAACACAAATGTGCTAGATGAACACAAGGAAGGAGGTGGAATTCATGTTATTCATCTTTAGTGCTAACAATCCCTATATGTGAAAACCCACCATTGGGTTCTTTCATTCGTATCAATCTTGAATTCAAAGTCCCATATTCCATGTCTTTAACATATAGCCCATGGTACACTTCATGGCTTCTGAATGTTGACATCTCATGTTTTCTCATTAGGTTTCACCATTTGCACACAAAAGAAATGAAATGAGTGTTTCCATCATGGCATGCATAACGTTAGGAAAATAACACTCCTAGGTTGTATCCTCAAACTTGTAAAGCTGTTACTTTGTGCTAGCATTAATGGAGAAGAAGGAGTTACACTCATGTTCATGACAATTGTAATGGTAATATTGAGATTCATGTTGTAGAATTTTCAGACTCCTATTAATCAACTGGTATTCTTCATTTCTATGATGTGTACTTCTTCTTCACACAACATGAGTTTAAATAATGAGTTTTAAAGACGAACATGATCTTTGTATCATCTTACATGAAGAATATCAATCAATCCCAGTTAGTTTTTTAAGAAAGGAAAAGATGGAGGGGTCAACTTCATGAATGAAACATATATCTAACATCAACTTACCTTCCATGATTGAGATTATAAGACACTTCCATGATGAGTGTAAGAGGGAAAAAACATGAATTCTTTCTACTTGATTCTTTGACAAACCTTTCTCAAAACCAATTATTCCGATTTTTCTAATAAACTTGAAGGAAATTTTTAACTAGATGACACACTACATTGAAGTAAAGTGACAAGAAAAGTGCGTTCCATTCGACACGGCATATCAGGCATAAGGATAATTTGGTTGTGATAAGTCACACTTTAATACTATCATTTATGTCATCTTGTCTTTTCCTCCCTCACAAAATCGAATTTTACTAAATGATGGGTTCATAATGAGCCATGTCCTTGAATCACAGGCCCATAGTATCTTCAATGGATTTCAATTTTCCTTCAATTACCTCCTTACACATGGCATCACCTAACTTAGAATTTTTTTGTTTATCAATACCATATCTAAAACTTACGCAATTGGTTTTTATGCGGTTATTTAGAAATCATTGAATTGAGACCTTGAATTTTATAAGTGAAAATAGTTATTCTTTTACACAATTAGGTCATATACAACCTTTTCTACTCAGGGGCCCTTGCATATTCTACAACTAGCTTCCTCAAGGTTTATTGTGGAAGATAATCCATCACATTTGCCAATTTTTGTGAATATCTACATCTCTAAGTATTGTCTATATGAAGGCCAATGTACAATAGTGTAAGTTATATGATAACAGTCATAAAAGAATTCTTCTTATTCATGCCTTTCCAATTATTGATGAAACAAAAAGAGAAATGATGCACATACTTAGACCCACTATCATGTCATCATGAACATGTTTTGCTTATTCCCTTTTATTGCTAAAACAAAATCAACCATTGATGTTGGTGATGCGAAACCTGGAGATGATGGAGTTCATGAATCTCAAGTCAACAAAAGCATCAAGGAGTATCAGAGATTGGTTCGAAGAATGCCTTTTGAAGGGTTTTACAATGCTCCATAACATGGATTTAGTGTTTCAAGGGAATAAAAAACAAGGAAGATGAAATGTGTATTTACATCTCCTTATGTTTTGATTGTCATGGCTCTCCACCCTCGTGAGGACATCATCATGGTGGTCTCCATTCAAGGTCATTATAACTCAAGCTATGTTACTACGATGTTTTTATATTTTTTCTTTCTTATGAAATGTTTACAAGCACTAAAAGTTGAGGATTTGGATAACTAGCCTTATAGAATGATTTCGTTCATATAAGTCTTGGCTCCTTCAAGGAGGCATCAATAAGGACTAGCCTTGATTGCATAAACATGGATAGATGGTGAGTTTCTTCATCACCTGCTAATGTTATCATAGAGGATTCATCCTTGAATGTTTTTAAGACTTTAAGAAATGTTTTTGACTCGATTGGTCAAAAGGAGTGCCCTTGTCTAGAATTCCCAACCCTTGTTGGCACAAATCAAAGTGTCTAATAACCATTATGGTGCTCTTCATAAAAGTCCTTGTTGAAGGTAAACTTATAGGCTTAGCTAAAAGTTTATTCTTGTTGTTATGGTTGGGTGGTGTAGCAGGAGGGCCGGTTCGGCCCTCCCACCTCGCTGAAGCGAGGGGTGGTTGCACACCATCCCTCGTGTCATCGAGCGTTGGCAGGCGGCCGGCACTTCGCTGGCCGCCAGCCAGCTCGTTGCCGGCCGGCTGGACGGCCGGCGGCCGACCAAGTGACCAGCCGGCCACCGGCCGGCCAGCCACCAGCCACCGATCGCGGCCTCAGCCCGATCGGCAGCTGAGAGGCCACGAGGGCCTCGAGGGCGAGGCCTCATGGCCTCGTGCCCTTCCCCCCCCCCCCCCTTGCCCTCCTTGCAAACGAGCAAGAGAGGACGAGGGATAGGGGGAGCGAGGCTGAGGACAAATTTCCTAGCTCAAAATCGCCAGCGTGCCTCGCACGCGACGATTTTGTTCTAGAACGACAACGAAACTTGAAGTTTGTTTATGACAAACTTCAACGTAAAACAAACGGAAAAACTCGTGTGAACACACGAGTTCAAAGTAAAAACCCCCGGTTGCTGTCTCAAAACCAGGGATTGGGTTAAGAACGGAAATGGGCCTCTGGAGACTTGAAATATTCGAGTCTCCCTGCTCTGGGTCGTTGATGACGATTGCCCCCTAGTCTTGCGAAGGGGGTTAACCCCTGACACGGACTGAGAACGCCATTCGGCAAATTTCGACAACGTCTTCATAACAAGAGCTGGAGACTCAGCCCGTAGTGGTTCTCAGAGCCAGACGACCCTCGCGACCAAGGGTTCGACGGAAACTACGAGTATGACATAGATAAAACGTCGACGGCAGTTGCAAGCAGCAACAAAAACGCTAGAACAGACTACGTCATCCACACTTCACGGATTGAAGTGCTGTAAATTGCGTTCAAGAGCTTGAAAAAAACTCTACTTTATGGAGACTCTTCCTTCCAGCCTCTCGTCACTTAGAGAGGGCTAGGAACATTTTATTGGGGCGGGGTGGGAAGTCCCCACCCTCAAAAACCACAAAATCCTCTCCATCTTCAAGGTTCTTTCAAAACCCCTTCATCAAAAATTGGGACAGCGCCCCTCCCCAAGCTTAGGGACTCTCGCGACCTGAGAGCACCCTAAAAAGAAGGAGGGTGCCACCTTGGGGATTTTTGGCAGCTCCTCCAACGACACCGGCCCAAGGAAGACGCCGTCAAGGGGTGCAAGACGCACAAAGAAGACTTAAGAGGAGGCCAAGGAAGACAAGAAGACAAGAAGATAAGAAGAAAAGTAGTGTTTTGTTCTAGACCTTGCACTTGCTCCTCTTCTTAATCTTTGTCTTAGTTTTGTGAGCGGTACTCACAATTCTTGTTACTCCCTTGTATTTTGATTTTCTGTTTTCTTATATTGTAGTTGCTACCAAGTGCCATGAGTCACGGCTTAGGAGGACTAGTTTCTAAGCCCATGACCTTGTGCGAATGTGGCAGCGTAGGAAAATAGAAATATAAATTGAAATTGCCTCACCGATCGTGAGAGCAACGTCTTAGGAGGCGATTCCTCCTCGTTGTGGGGTGATCCTCACAACAACCTTCACGTGCTAGTTGTACGAGCGACGGGATGGCAAGTGCCGGATCGTCTAGGACCAAGAAGGGCAAGGTGGTGACGGCCTCACCACGAGCTCTCAATGAACTCCAAGTTTTGAGAGCCGCCGCCGCGAGCACGGTTGCCAACCGAAAGGCAATCGTACCACCAAGGGCAACCCTACCGCCGAAGGCAACCGACGCCAACCTCAGCGATACCGAGCAGCGTGCAGAGGCAAAAAGGGTGCTTGACAAGCACGTCAACGCGCAAGTGGGCGACCCCCACGCGACGGACAATGCCATGGAGGAGGATCTCCCGGGGGGATACCCCGACAAAGAGCACCACGTCGACGATGGTGAAGGCGACGAGGATCGCGACCATCGTCGTGCGACGAACTCGAGCCAATTGTTTGAGAAGCGCAAGAAGCCCGCCGCATCGCTTGAAGTTATCGACAGCAGGGAGACTGCCGATAGCAGTAAGGGTATTGAAAGCAGCCACACAAAAAGTTTTCACGAGAACGAGCCGGACGACGTCGCCGCGAAGGCAATTTGTGATGAGTGTCCTAGGCTCGCGGAGTTCCCTGCCGACGCCATAGGCCGAATCAAGTTCACCACCGGTGGTGGAGATACGGCACCACTTGGAGGAATGGGGGCGGACCCTCCTTACTACGATACCGCCGCAATGGGGCAAGGCAGTGCCCACTCGAGCGTCGTTGTCGACGACAATCTCCTCCAAAAGGTGGGACTCCTTGGAGGCGTGTACACGAACCGTACCCTCTTGTAGTGGATAAGGGTGCACGGACAACATGAGGCCCTGGAGGCTATTGCCAATGCTTTGACGACATCAGAGCTCAAATTTGCGTCGACCAACCTGCTCATCCACGTCGGGCAGAGCATAACGGACCTTGACCGTGATTGCCAGCTGCAGTGCCTGGCCGCCCATGAGGCAAACCGCCGATGCAACGACCTCGACAAGGCATTGCAGAGCGTGACCCAGGTGCGGATGCAGTAGCAAGCACAGTATGCCGTAGCTACGGATGCGAGTGCCGGTGGCAGCGATGACATGCCTACCTCGACGACTTTGGGGTCGGTCATGAACACGTTCTTCCTCCATTATGTGGAGATCTTCTGGAAGGGCGTGAAGTTGACCGACTAGCTGAACCGCATGGTGCATGTCCTACGTCTCCACAAGGCTCTACTCAGCCAGTGGGGCGACCTTGCCACGAAACGACTCAAAGACAAACTCTTCAAGTAAGTGGTCAAGGTGTGGACTGCACAGCAGCCGCACCTCGAGTGGCAGCCCATGCCGTGAGAGACTTTCTGCGCGATCATGCGTAAGAAGTGCACCCAACGTGAGGAGGCGCAGCGCGCTTTTCACAAGATCAAGGACTTCAGGCAACTGGGCAGCTCGCTCGAATCCTACTTGAGCGAGTTCACCACACTCGTGGAAGAATCCGAAGGCTTCACCGAGGGCGATGGAACTCGTAAGTTCAAGTACCCGGAGTGCATGCTCTTAGAGTACTTGCGTGATGGTCTCACCAAGAAGAAGTTGAAGGATAAGACCACAATGACAGCCATTGGATAAGATTGGACAAGCTGGAGGGCGTTGCGTGACTACATGAGCCAAGTGTATTCGGTGAACGCGAAACACTACACTGATGCACTACCATACGCGCGTGCACATGAGGGGCGCGCCATACACGTGGACATTGTAGGGGCTGGTGGGTCAGCCGGACAGCGAGGCGAGTCCAAGAGCAAGCAGCCTACAAACCCTCTAGTCAAGAAGGCTTGTGGGCAGAAGGGTCCTAATAACAAGCATAGCCGCGAGAATGACAAGCCGCAGGCGGTTCGTGAGCGTCGCAACGCAGCCTTCTACGAAGGGCGCTGCCAGAACTACATGCAGCCGGGCCACTTTAGGGCTCAGTGCCACGAGGTTACTGGTGGTGGTCAAGAGGCCACGGCGCTAGCTGCAGCAACAGAACCTTGTGGGGATGGTGCAGGAGGAGGCCACGGACAAGGCCGTGGACAGGATCGCGGTCGCGGCAATGGGCCCGGCCGTGGTAACAGACAGGGCCGTGGGGCGGGTTTTCCCCACCCCTGAGTGACATCAGTGGGGACCACTCAGCGGTAAAAATGGATCACGAGTGTGAGTTCATGTTTTTAGACAAGGATGTTAAACAATTTGAGTTTTTGACGAGTTCAAATTTCTTTGTTGTCTTCTCCCCTCCCATTGAACCTCATTCTACACTTGCTAATTGACATTACCCACAAAAGATTGCATCATCAGACGAGATGCATGACCAAACCTGGTTTGTGGTGTCGACACCAACCAGTGAGCAAGAGTTGTGTAACACAGTGATTGAAGCAAACGCCCTCAAAGTGATGAGCTCAATCACATTTCTAGTACCTTTAGTCGAAGATTTTGACCCAGTGAAATTTAAAGACAGGAAGGTGCTGGCCAAATTCACACATGCCCACAAGAAGTGGACTTGAGTGGGTGAATCACGGGAGTTGAAATGCCCGTCCTACAGATTCCGTGTTTATCACAAGCTCGGCTTACCGTCGTCGAGTTTGTTCACTCGGAAGAGTGGAGGCAAGATGAGGATGCAGTTCAAGGGACACCTAGCTGCTGCTCTCGTGAACGTACTTGATGACACCGGAGGGGAGGACTCTTTTGTTAGCCTTGGCTTTACCCGTCAGGTTGGCCTGAAGTATGAGCCATCGAATGGCGCAGTTATTGTCAATGACAACCGTATGGTACTCGTGATTGGTACTTGTAAAGCAAAAATTTGTATTCAAGGGTACACACTGAGTATCACATTGAAGGTACTCAACCTTCTTGACCTGTTTGACGTGGTGCTAGGCGATCCCTAGCTCTGTTGCATCAAGGCTCTAATGTCCTTTGAATCAAAGCGTTTGATCCTCTGAAAAGGACGACGCTGCTTTACGTTGATTCTAAGTACGAAGTTATCACCGACCCGACTCAAAGTCCATGCTAGCTTGTCTGCAATGCAGGTCAAGACACGTATTCGACAAGGTTGTTGATACTTCTTGGCTCAGCTGCAGAATGTGGAGAACAACGTCACGGAAGACACGCCACAAGAGATCAGATTTATATTGGCGGAGTTCTCGGATGTATTCCAAGACCCACCGGCTGGGCTTCCACCAGAAAGACACATGGGCTACACAATTCCACTGCAACCGGAGGCGATTCCTCCGTTCAGACCCATGTATCGCCTTAGTCCTGCAGAAAGGCGAGAGGCTGATCGCCAAAATCAAAGAGTACCTTGCAAAAGGATGGATTGAGCCAAGTAGCTCGCCATACGGTGTGCCAATCCTTTTTGTGAACAAAACGGATGGTAGTTTACGCATGTGCGTGGATTACCGGGCGTAGAACAAACTGACGGTAAAAAATCGATTCCCCTTACCGCGAATTGAGGACCTTTTTGACCAACTCCAAGGCACAAAAGAATTTTCGTCCTTGGATTTGTCTCAAGGGTACCATCATATCCCCATCACAGAAGAGGATGTGCCCAAAACCACGTTTCGAATGCACATGAGACACTATCACTTCTGAGTTTTATGTTTCAGGCCTACAAATGCCACAGCAACCTTCCAAGGAGAAATGAACCAAACGTTCGCCAAGCAACTCGGCCAGTTTGTTTTGGTTTACCTATATGACATCTTGGTTTTCTCAAAATCCATGGAAGAGCACATAGAACATCTGCGTGAAGTTCTCACAATCCTTCGGGAACATAATTCTATGCGAAAGTGAGCAACTGCAAGTTTGCACAAGATGAGCTCGAATACCTCGGACACATCGTCGGCAAGGATGGCATTCGTGTTGACCCACGAAAAGTCCAAGCCGTTGTGGATTGGCCACACTTCAAAAATGTTGGGCAGATTCGGTCTTTCCTCGGCCTTACAAACTACTTTGGACGGTTTATACAAGGGTATTTGACCCTGGTAGCACCGCTAACAAGGCTCACGTGAAAAGATGTGCGTTGGGACAGGACATCTGATTGCGAGAACGCTTTTCTCAAAGTCAAAGAGCTTCTATCCATAGCGCCCGTCTTAGCTCTTCTGGATCCATCGCAACCGTGGGAGGTTCAATGCGATGCGTTGGTAGTAGGACTTGGAGTCGTCCTCATGCAAAACGGTCACCCAATTGCGTATGAGAGCCAAAAGCAAATTCTCGCTGAAACCAAAGACACGACTGGGGATCAAGAGCTCCTTGCGGTAGTACACGATTTTAAGATGTGGCATTCCTATCTCGAGGGTGCTGAAGGGGGTGTGACGGTCGTGACCAACCATAATCCATTGGTGATTTTTCCAAATGCAACCAAACCCATTAAGAGGAGAGGCGCGTTGGTGCGAATACCTGAGTCGATTCTCGTTCACATGGGAATATCGGCCACGACGCATCAATGTGGCCTATCAAGTAAGTCAACAGCCACAAGAAATTAAAGCAACCACCGAGGTCAGTGGGTGTTTTATGGCCATTGCAACAGCAATTGTACAACCATCAGATCCCTCTGCATCTTTGCTGAAACCACCACGAGAGATTATCCATTACAACGGTTTTGTAAACAGGATCCAGATGGGATACTGTGTAGATTCTTTGTTTCAAGAATATCAAAATCTGGATAAGTACGGCTTGGTGGAGGCTGCAAGAATCTTCTAACACGTAGAACAAGTTGTTGTGCCAAACTCGGGAGACCTTCGAGTAAAGGTTATCTCCCAATTCCACGACCTGTCGTTAACAGGTTACGTGGGACCCTGAAAGACCGGACAGGCACTCTCAAACCACCATTGGTGGCGAGGGTAGAGTGTCGATGTCCGTAAGTATAGCATCACATGCGACCCATGTCTTTGGAATAAGGCTAGTAACAAGAAGCCTACTAGACTCCTCTAGCAGCTTCCCATTCCTGGGACTCCATGGGATTGCATCAGCATGGACTTCATTACTAGTCTTCCAGACACGCCCCGTGGCCATGATGCAATACTAGTGGTTGTGGATCTTTTGACAAAGATGACACACTTCATTCCTCCAACCACTAACATGAATGGAAAGGAGACCGCTCGTCTCTTCTTTGAGGGTGTCGTAAAGTACCACGGCTTGCCGTTGCGCATTATCTCTGATCAAGACCAGAAATTTGCTAGTAAGTGCTGGCAAAACATGCACGAGTACTTTGGTAGTGATTCGCAAATGTTGATTGCATTTCACCCACAAACTAACGCACGAACAAAGCCCATGAATCGCACTCTGGAGTAGATGCTCCGCATGTACGTGGACCCTGCCATACATGATAGGGATGAATTCCTAGCATCGGCAGAGTTCGCGGTGAACAACTCGGTGAACGAGTCCACACAGTTCACAGCGTTCGTGTTGAGCAGTGGTCGGTATCCAGTGGTACCTTCTTCATTGGTGAAGAGTGGGAGTATAGGAGGGTAGGTTCCTTCCGCTCAAGCCTTTGCCAAGCGCATCGACTCCTTGTTACAGGAGGCGAAGGGTCACCTTGAAGCAGCTTGGCAGCAACAAAAGGCATATGCCGACAAAGGTCGCCGGGAGGTGTCGTTTGACATCAGTGACAAAGTGCTGCTTAGCACCAAAAACCTTCGGCTGAAGTCGTTAGGGGCAAGAAAACTTCTACCGAAGTGGATTCGGCCGTTTCCCATTGTGGCAGGCATCGGGCTAGTGGCATACCGATCGCTACTTCCACCGAGTATGAAGATACATGACGTGTTTCATGTGAGCCTGCTCGCTCCATACACGGCAGAAGGAACCGTTTAGCCACCGCTATTAGTCCTGGCTGGTGACGGCCAATACGAGGTCCTTCGCCTACTCCAACACCGAGAGCGTACTCTTCGGTCGCGCGTTGTCAGGGAGTACCTTGTTCATTGGGCCGGTTGTGGACCTGAACATCATTCATGGGAGCCCGAATCTTGGGTTCCCACACTGGTGGTCAACGAGTACAGGAGCGAGCTTGTAGCTCACACAGAACAATGCGTGGTAGGAGGTAGCACGTGAACGCGGAAAAAGTGTACAACATTCCCACAGGGCATCATTCATGGACATCGACCATAGGAGGTTGGGGACGCCTAACATAGTTGTCGCGCGGATGCTCCAGCCTAAAGGGGGGAGGCCGCTAGCCGTGCTGACCTACAAGGTGTAGCTTAGGTCTAAGTACCATGCACGTGTTCATGTTCCGCTGGTGATTGAAATTATTGATTTTCTTTCACCATGTTCATGACTCACTGACTCATAATCCAACTTGTTGTTCATGAACTGGAACGGTTCAGAATAAGTGGGGTGGAATGTAGCGGGAGGGCCGGTTCGGCCCTCCCACATCGCCAAAGCGAGGGGTTGTTGCGCACCACCCCTCGCGTCACCGAGGGCTGGCATGCGGCCAGCACTTTCCTGGCCGTTGGCCAGCTCGCTACCGGCTGACTGGATGGCTGACAGCCGGCCAAGTGACCGGCCGGCCACTGACCGGCCAGCCACCAGCCGTTGATTGCGGCCTCAGCCCGATCGGCGGCTGAGAGGCCACGAGGGCCTTGAGGGTGAGGCCCCATGGCTTGATGCCCTCACCCCCACCTCGCCCTCCTTGCAAACAAGCAAAAGAGGACGAGGGATAAGGGGACCAAGGGTGAGGACAAATTTACTGGCGCGAAATCGCCAGCGTGCCGTGCACGCGACGATTTTTCACTAGAACGACAAACTGAAACTCAAAGTTTGTTTACGACAAACTTCGACGTAAAAGAAACGGAATAACTCGTGCGAACACATGAGTTTGAGATAAAAACCCACGGTTTGGGTCCCCAAACCAAGGGTTTGGTTCAAAATGGAAATGGGCCTCCGGAGACTCGAAATATTCGAGTCTCCCTACTCTGGGTCGTTGATGACGATTGCCCCTCAGTCTTGCGAAGGGGGTAAATCCCTGACGCGGACTTAGAATGCCATTCGGCAAACTCCGACGATGATTTCAGAGCGCGAGCTGGAGACTCAGCCCTTTACAGGTGGAATCTAGTTTTTAATCATACAAATTCTTCTATGGTCTTGGAGAATGTACAAGGAATGTGTAAAGCATTTATGGCCTTATGGCATGAAAGAAAGAACTTGTTTAAAGGAAGAAATGCATGCATGAACTTTTTTCCACTTGTTTCTACTATTCTCTTTGACAAAGGGAGATTTGAGTAAAGAGAACTCATATCTGATGTAAAAAACTCAAGATTTATGCAATTTGAGGGTAAATGTGTCATACTTTTATTGATTGAGGATGTACATGAAACATTCACACATGATTTGAGTGCCCCTTTAAATGTCGATTGTGTTTTTGCTTTATTACGGTCTTAGAAGGGGAGTATAGTCAAATTTGTCATTCAATCTATATTTGAGATTGTTTAATTTCAAATAAACAGATTGCATTTTTCTGTCATACGCAAAATCAAAGGATGGATAATAAAAATCAAACAAAAATCAGTTGGAATGTGAGTGAAGGTACACTTCATTTAGATCATTTTAGCTAAGAACATTTGTTCATTTTTTCTTAGTTTAATTCCATCTTAAAAATGCATGAGAGATCTTTAAAACTTGTTGGTCTACATTTTGAATTTGAGTTCAAAAAAGACATCGTTCCATCCTCTTTAATTTTTTTTGGTGAAGTACGTGCTTTTCTACAGGTCCTAGTGTGAAACTCTGCAAGTCATAATGAAGGTATTTTTAACTTCACTTTGGCACAACATGAGTTGTGATGGATTTGTGCCCTAGTATCAAGTATTCCCTTTTAGACCCTTGGTTTCTTAGCTTAATGAAAACAATATGAATTCAAGGGGTGAAGAGACTTGTACCTTTTGGAGATTGACTTTGTTGGAGTCCTGGCCATTCATTCTTTTTCTTTTGTCCATTTGGTTTCATGGATCTGGAAAGACATGCTTGTTCTTATGTATCTTTATGAACATTTGCCATTTTTCATAGATCTTGCAAGACACGGCTAGTATTTCTTGTCTTCGTCCATTGTGGCCATGATTTTTCATAATTCAAGAAAATTTGCAACTATGGATGTGGTTGTTTGCTAGCCTTACAACACCAACAATTATCGAGCGTGCAACAAAGCATTCTTTCACTGAAGGCTACGATGGCACTAGACAAGGGGATGATGCGTTTCAATGTTATGAATGCATATACACCATGAAGTAATTTGTTTTATCAAAAAGGTTTTTCTATTTGTAATTAAAAAATCATCTTTGCATATGAATGGGGCTTAAGGTTTTTGGAAGGTTCACCTATCGTGTACAAAGAAACCAAAATGTATTGATGTTTTTGCACATAGATTGAGCCTTTATGTTGCTTTGATAAGGAATTGAACATGACAAGCCTTAATTTAGAATTATCCATTACATTTCAACTTTTTATGACATAAGTCCACTAAGTACACTGATTCTGTAAGAATATGATTACCTACAAGTTTGTTTGAACATGACTATGAGTCTTCACTATTCTTCGAACACAGATGTACTCTAAGTTTTGGATGAAACTATGTGTTGAAAATTATTCAGGGGAAAGTTTGTGAATGGAATAAACAAAATGTGTGCTCCAAACGTCTGTTTGTTTATGGTCAGTACGGATGTTGTCGCCAATCCATGGGAAGTTCGTTGCGTTCGTGAAGAAAATACTGTCAAGGCAATACAATGACCGGCTTGCACAGTCTGCTTATTATATTTGGGGTGAATTGCTTTAGCTCGCACAACTTCACCAACTAATGCCTCTAACTAGAATGCCTCAGAAACAATTTCCGTCACCTAGTGATAGCGCAGATTTTTTGCGATGTCTAGAACCACGTTTTGCGCCCCGACTTCCGGTAGCGTACATCAGATGCAACGGAAAGTACTTTTGAAGGTCCGAACATGATTCGGGTCCATAAGGGGCATTTGGAAGCAAAGCAGTAAGGTACAACATCCAAAAAACATCATGTAAATTGAAAGCAAGACCAAGTAAGAGAGAAATTTGTTCGTGATATTCTACAAAACAGGTGATCTTTTATTTTTCATGCTATCAAAATAATTTTGTAAAGTAAGACCTTTACACTAATTTCGATTGAAAACAACTTTTTTCTTATCAGAAGTTAAATTCATGATGATTTCATGATTAAATAATTATGGTAAAAGTTCGACATTCATTTATTAGGTCACATCAATGCCATGAAATGTGATTTTTGCATGAACAATTAATACGTGATTATTAGACCATACTATGAAAAATATTTAAACAATTATATTCTATGAATCCATTAAAAATACCTCACATTCAAAATAAGTCAATATATAAAAATTGAATGTTATTTCAATTTCGTTAGGCTTTGTAAGTTGAAAAATCAGCGGTCCTTCAAATCTAGTGCTAAAGGTTCTGTGGAATGTATTCATTCATATGATTTTTGTAAAGAAATCTATAAAAAACATTATATATTGTGATTTTTTTACATTTATTCTCAATATTCTAACATTCATTGTAGAAGAGGCATTAAACAGAACAAAAACTTGATCAAATTAAAGATATGTTCGGATAACTCTGATAACAGTATATAAAATACACAAAATTTTATTGAATACATTTATTAGAACAAAAAAAGAAAATAAATGAAAGTATCATATCATTTGAATTTAAATTTGAGGATTCTCATCCATAACAATTGTGTAAAAAAATAGTACTGACAAAAAGGTGTTCAAATCACGTTTCATGAAATGTTTTATCATGATGAAAAACACGCCAATTTTTATACTATTTCATGTACTATTTATACATTTTGCAATAGATCATACACATTTATTTTGATTTCCATCACTTGTATCTAAATTTAAAAGGCCTTTCTAACCTATTGCTAAAACATAAGGAGGTAACTAATTTTTGGAAACATGGGTAGTGTCGAAGGCGTTGAAACATGCATTGCTTTGTTATTTTATTGATTTTATATCTATGGTTATAGTTAATACTCACAAAACAATGTGTTTATCTATTGATATGTAGAAGAAGAACTCACTAAAACTTAAATTGGAAAGTTTTTCCCATTGAAGTTGAAAAGTGTTATTACATGTTTACTTTATTTATTACAATTGAATGAATGTGAAATATTTGTTTCATATGCATGTTTACGAATTTATCCTAGTTAAATATCAAGTTTCAAAATGACATATGAAAATATTTTATGAAGTATTGTTCGAATATTTGGATTCTAAACATAGCAAAAACACTTAAATTTAGCATTATTCCTCTAGAAAATTTTTATTTTTCTTATCAAATAGGTGAAATTAAGTTTTATATACCTTTTGAAAAAATCATGATGAATCATGGTATTTTTTCCTTACAAAAAAATACATGTATATGTGTATGAATAATATTTTTGTCAAAGGATAATTTGTTTGAAATTAATTCATGATAACAGTTATGGATTAAATGATATAAATCATTAGAAAATGTTTGTTTTGTTAAAAGCATTAGGAATCTAACATATAAAACATTTAAACTTTATACATGAGTGTTATTTTTATCATGATCAATTAATAATTAAGGATTATAAAATAATCATATAACTTATAAATTGCAATAATAGGAAGTGATGCATTTTTTATAATGCTTCTCTCATGATTTCAAGATCTTATCCTTTTTTCTCTAGTCGAGTTTTGTATCTTTCTCATGTTATTTCAATTTCCATACAAAAAATTAAATCAAAGATTTTTTTTTCAAAAAGTATGCGATTTGTCGTGGACTTACATATTCTTAATTATATTAATTTAATGATTTTTTTGTTTGAATAACCTCTTCTCCATTCTCTTTGTAACGAGAGTTGACATGGCTTCTTTATTCTGATAGAAAAACGTTTCAGCAGCATGAATTTGCGACCTTATCTTCACTCAAATTCTAACATGTTCGTCGTTTTCTTTCCTGACGTCCACGCAGTTGTTTGGTTCGTATATACCCTTCTCCATCTTCCTGGGTGGAGAAGCCCTCATGTGACCTGAAAGATATCGTATCGCTTTGAATGTTTGCTCTATTTCATCTGACGCACTTCGTCTGCTTTCGAAGCGCCGAAACTAGTTCTAGGTAGAGCAAAACAGCTGTGCATGCTCTAGGCGACGGAAATATTTTCCCCTCTAGTTAGAGGCAAGGGCAGTTAGGCGCGACGCCATAGCCGACTCGGGAAAATCATCCATCTACCGTTGACTGTCAGTATTGTCACCGGATAATAGGTCACTTTCGACTTAACCGAAATATTTGTTTGCACGTGCGAGTAGTTTTGGGAGACTAAACTCCGCCTGCGTTGAAAGGGAACCTCCCAGGCCCCGCTACCGCGGGGCCTGGGAGGTGCCCGAACCTTAATAAAACCCCAAACCCCCGAATGTTACGAGGGGGGTTTCTTAAAACGATTTTTCCATTCCGATTTCCAGGGCGAATTCGGGTACCTGGCGAAAATACTTCAAGTCAACGCCCGTTAGGCGAAATTCAAAATTTTAGCTGGTAGCTGGGATAGCGTCTCGGGCGAGGTATGGCGGTACACAAATTTCCCGTAGAGGCAATAGTTGGCGAAGTCGTGCGAGCTGAAGCAATTGACCCTTTGGCCGCTCCGTCACGCGGTCCGTGCTGCGACAGCTGTGACGAACACCGACCACCAGCGGCACGAGCGACATCGGTACCCGCAGTTTATAGTAAACAAATGAGAGCGGCAGCAGCAGCAGGAGCAGTAGTAGCAGCAGCAGCAGCAGCAGCAGCAAGGAGGTCCGTGCGTGACGTGCGTACATGCGTGCGGGCGTGCGTGCGTGCGTGCGCGTCTGCGTCCGTGCTGGCGAAAGTGCGTCCGGGGGGGCAGGCGGGCGGGCTGTCGTTCTTGCGTGGCTTCGTGCTTGCGTGCGTGCGTGCGTGCGGTGTGCTCCGTGAGGGGAATGGTGTGAGGTGTGAGAGATGTGAGAGGTGTGCGATGTGTAAGGGGAACGAGATGTGAGAGGTGTGAGAGGTGTGAGAGGTGTGAGAGGTGTGAGGTGTGAGGCGTGAGAGGTGTGAGAGGTATGAGAGGTGTGAGAGGTGTGAGAGGTGTGAGAGGTGTGAGAGGTGTGAGAGGTGTGANTGGCGTGGCGTGGTGTGGTGTGTCATGGTGTGGCGTGGCATAGCCTTGTGGGCCGCAGTCTGCCGTGAATGGTGCGGCGTGCCGCGCTGCGCTCTGTCTCGTGGCGTGCGGTTGGGTGTGGTGGCGTGTGTGGTATGGTGTCGTGTGGTGTCATGTGATGTTGTGTGCTGTAGTGTGGTGTGACGTGGCAGGTTGGGCTGGGCCGGGCGGGGTCTGTCGGGGTGAGGCAAGGCCGGGTGGGGCAAGGCAGGGTGGGGCTCGGCTGGGCTGGGCCAGGTGGAGTCGGGCGGTGTGGGGCGAGCTGGGCCGGGCTGCGTCACAGCGCGAGTGTAAAACAAACCTGTCGGAGGGGCAGCAGGTGATGGAAATTCAACAAATTGTAATGCGTGCGACTCCGTGACGTCACTGTCAAAATTGCTCCTCTGTGAACAAAAGCAGAAGCAGCCAGCAACTGGGCAAAGGGGGCCAAGTGTGCCGAAACTGCTCCTCTCTCTCTCTCTCTCTCTCTCTCTCTCTCTCTA